>OU015467.1:2682524-2877241 GCA_907164805.1 Brachyptera putata
TTTTGAAAAGTACAAGTTCCATACCTGGGAGGGCGGGCAATTTTTCAACGCGTCGAACAGCTGGTCCTCCATAACTCTTTGAGTGTTTTGTTTCGGCTTTTTCGCCGAGCTCTTGGGAAAAGGTGATTTCAAACCAACACTCAAAAAAGAATCTGGATTGTTACTGGTAGGCCTACGTGCATTCGTTTTTTCCGGCATCCACAAGGGAGAAGAGTGGCCCTCTCTTGTGTTCAGACCCCTTTTCTTTGATGAATGGGCCTGTATCTTGTGGGGAGGCTGCGGCGTGGATTGAGTAAAGGGAATCAAGATCGGTGTGGATTGAGTATAGGGAATCGAGGTTGGTGTGGATTGAGTATAGGGAATCAAGGTCGATGTAGAGAATTCAAAATTATTATCATCATTCTGTGGGTCATCATATACGAATTGATTGAACGGAGAAGAGTTTGGAGACGGAATTAAAGGACTGCGGGTGGAGCTGGACTGCTGGTCAATTGATTCAACCGAACAGACTGAATTTATGTTCGTCGTAAATGTATTGAAATTGGATGACGTTGCCCTGTCTTCTACCAGGTTTCCATCAGGTACCACCTCTTGGACTTACGGGCAGCAGCTCCGCTCCTAGTAGTAACTTCGATTTTTCTCAACTCCTTCTTATACTGGTCACGAAGATTACGCCATTCTATACGGCATTCTGCTTCTAAATACAAAAAAACATGACAGGTTAGCCTAGTACTCCTGAATTCGAGAATATTGAAGCATGATTGAAGTGTGCCATTCTAACCTAAAATATTAACTTGAAATAATTCCACTCACCAGTCACATTGCTAAATTTATGAGCAATTTCCAGCCAGGCCTTGTCCTTCGCCATTCTGTCTTTAAATATATTGGACGAAAAATTGTAAAGAACCTCCCGCTTCCTCACTTCTTCAATAAAAATCTCGATATTCATCTCCATCCTAGGGCCTACTTCTTCGCGATGAAATTGAAAACAAACCCACGTTGTTTTGACACTTGAAGTCGTTGATCAAGAATCGAATCAATCGATATGATTCCAAAAAGAATCGACACTACTGCTTTTCCGGAAGCAGCGGATTTTGTTTGGAATCTAAACTACATCCGGCCATTCCGCACGCGATATGCAGCGGTGCGACGAAAAAGTAGACTAGAGCTGAACTTGTGCGACTAAATCCCGCACCATCCCGCACCATCCCGCAGTCGCCGCTCATTGCCCAATAATCCAAATGGCTGTCAACCTGCGACATCGCAACCGCATGCGGTAGCGATATCGCATCAAAAAGTTTCATGTAAGGCCAGCTCAAGGCCAGCTTTAATCAATGTTGGTCCTAAAAATTGGTGAATACATCAAGTTTCTGCTCCGCATTGAGGAGAGGTGAAGGAACAATTAGTTCCTTAATTGCTTGTATTGATTGTAAAAAAGTACTTTGAAAATGCGTTTTCTTCGTTATTACACATTCGATTGTTCCATAAATTGCTTAAAATATGTATGACAGTTGATCATAGTTCTTTCCACATTCAGTATAAATTTGAGAGCTTTTGGAAAATTTTGGTTTTCCAAGTATTTCTCCCCTGGCCTATTCTTATGGGGAATTTCCATACTTTCCAATTTTTTACCAGAAAAACCGTTCGACCGATTTTTCTGAAAAACAATCGCAACCTATTCTGGTATAACACCAATTTGGAAAAAAAGTTTCGTCGAAACTGGTCGAAATTCGAATTCGAAATTCGATGGTCGAAATTTTTTCCTGATCTGTATTCCGCGTACAACATTACACACATAAAAGCAAAAAAACAAAAAAAACATAAAAACCAAACCCCAAATTTTTCGGTATATGGAATGAAAATCTTCGCTACGCTCATCTAAAAATGTATATTTATTAAAAATTAGCGTTTTATTGAGACGATAATTTGAGTCAGTCATGTTGCAGTAGTAAAATAATATTTATATTCAACATTATATTCATTTCATCCCTACTTCATACATTATATTCAACAGTAATATTTAGGGCCTATTTAACAATTTCATAATTAATTATTAGGTGTACAATTATAAGAAGAGTCAATCATATTGTATTCAATAAATTATCTGACAATACTTTAATCTAGTATTTATCCAATATCCATGGACAACTGTCGTCTGGTGGGCACGGACTTCGCCGGCCCTTTTCTCGTGAAGACTAGTTCTCGTCGAAACGCGCCCTGCACTAAAGGGTATGTGTGCCTCTTCATATACATGGCCACCAAAGCTGTTCATCTGGAGATGGTGTCAGACTTAACCACATCAGCTTTCCTTGCCTGTCTGGACCGTTTTTGCTCGCGACGAGGGCTTCCCGCGCATATTTACTAAGATTGTGGCCTTAATTTCGTGGGAGCCGCCAGGCATCTTCGCGAGATTTTCGCGTTTCTATCCGAGGACAAGACCTCCATCTCTGACGCCCTCTCGGCCCGACAAATACATTGGCATTTTAATCCCCCTTATGCTCCGAATTTCGGTGGTTTATGGGAAGCCGAGAGTCAAGTCTGCGAAGGCTTTACTTCATCGCCTCATTTCCGACAGCTCACATACTCACGAAGAGTACTCCACGCTCTTCTGTCGAATAGAAGCCGTATTGAACAGTCGGTCCCTCTGCGCCACTTCATCGGACCCCGAAGAGTCCTCCGATAACTTGACGCCCGGTCACTTCCTTATAGGCACGTCTCTGCTCGCACCCCCTGAATCGCACTTTTCTGTTGATAAGTCGCTCTTTACTCATTGGGACCGCGTTCGGCATTTGCACCAAACGTTTTGGACCCGCTGGTCCCAAGAGTATTTGAACTCCCAAATGCAACGTGGGAAGTGGTTGCGCGGCTCACCTAATCTCCAAATAGGCGACGTCGTTTTTCTTTTTGAACCCCAACGCTCCCCCCTTTCATGGCCCATCGGTCGGGTAACTCATTTACATCCCGGCCCGGACGAAATAGTCCGTGTAGTGACCCTGCGCACTCCTACCGGAGTGTACAAGAGACCGGTAAACAAACTGGTCTCTCTCCCCGTCGAGTGTTAATTTGGGTGCCTTCCCAAGTTTCTCGTATCATTTTTCGTTTTCTTTAGGTAAAACATGGTTTATCATGGCAGGCGGCATGTTGGCGCCGAGTTTCCTTTCACCCTGGAAGCTTTTATCTCGTTGTCCCCTTTTTCTACTTTTAGTATTTCTACTCGGTCGAAAGTGCATTCTTCCGTCATACTACTCTACACGTCAGTACTCGTCAGTGCATTATTATTGTCTTTACTCTTGACCGCTTCACTGATTTTCACATCATCCCTTCAGTTGCAATCTCGGTATGGTCGGAACTAGATGTGTAGTTCTTGTTTTCGTCCCGGTTTCGGACACCCATTCGTCAGTGGCATTTTTCGTTTATGCAAGTCGCATTAGTTTTTCTACACGATATTCTGTGAAGATTTATTTAGTTGAATCACGCAGTATTATTCCGTTTCGTATCGTTTTCGTTATTTACCGCAACCCAACCTAAACCTTACGTACGTATTTCTCCCTCTTACCCTCGTCTTCGCACATAGTGCATTCCTTTCGAGTGCATCGTGGCTACGCTTCAAGACACGCCGCCAAGGAGAAACTCAGGTATCGTGCGTTATATTCTACCCTCATCTCAAACCCTATACAGTCCACTTATATCAACTCCAGTCGCCAATAGTCGTAGGATTATTACTGTTATATTCTTGAATGGTAATATAATAATCGATAGATAATTCAAAACATATCTTTTCATTCCTCTCGCAAGATCGAATACAATTGTAACAATGGAAAACATCAGGGGTTGCCCTCACAACTGTATCACGCTCTCTTGGGTTGTACGACCGTGATACAGTTGAGTCTGGCTCTGACTCAAGGTCCACATACGACACCTTCCCCCCAAGTTTTTTTAAAAACTTATTGTACTTTTCTCTTCAGTAATTGGTCAATGTGTCTCATTACTCTTCTGCTATTCTCTGTATCTTCTACCTCGTAGATCATTTGCCCGTTTTTTCTGCGTATTATGCCCGGTGTCCATTTGGTCAGCTTACCATAAATCCTGTATAGCACTGAATCTCCAACCATGAACCGTCGTGGTTCCTCACCGTCGGTCCTACCTTCTTCTTTCTCAGAAACCGGATAAATTTTGCTCAGCAGTGTACCTAACTCCCGATTCATTAGCAGAGATGCGGGTGTTTTTCCTGTGGATGTGCACGGCGTCATTCTAAGTCTCAGAAGTAACTGTGGCAGTTTGACATCCCATGCACCCCCCATTTTCCGTAGACTCTGTTTCATCGTTTGTACCAATCGTTCTACTTGGCCATTCGATGCTGGATGATAAGGTGGCCCCAACATCTGAGAAATTCCATTCTTTCGTAAAAACTCTGAAAATTCCCAAGATGTGAATGCGGTTCCGTTATCAGACATGACAGTGGTTGGTATTCCGTGAGTAGAAAAAATCTCTCGTAATGATTTTATAGTAGCGGCCGAACTTTGAGCTAAAACCATCCTAATTTCTGGCCATTTCGAAAATGCGTCGACCGCCAGTAAAAATGTTTTACCTTGAAACGGCCCAGCAAAATCTAAATGTATCCTCGACCATGCCTTTTCGGGATATTTCCAGGGGTGAACTGATGCTTTTGGCGGATTGTTTCTTTGAAGTTGACAAGCCTCACACTTTGCCACCAAATCTTCAATGTCTTGATCGATTCCCGGCCACCACACATAGCTCCTAGCTATCGCTTTAGTTTGACATATCCCTTGATGGATGACGTGTAACATCTGCAATATTGCCGGCCGCAATACGGTGGGTATTACTACCCTTCCACCCCATAACAGGCAGTTTTGTACTATAGCCAGTTCATTCTTACGTCTGGAAAACGGTTGAAACACTGGCGTAATCTCCGCCGCTGGCCAACCGGCCAACGTATACTGATATATTAAATGTAGAATCGGATCTTCTCTTGTACATGTGGCAATCTGTATTGCACTTATTGGTACGTCCAAAGATGTTTGCAGAAAAAATATTTCCGCTGGTTCGCGATTTGCCTTCACATCTTGTACCTGCAAAGGCAGCCGGCTCAACCCATCAGCATTTCCGTGCATACGACCCGGTCTATACTCTAATTGATAGTCGTATGTACTTAAATGTGAACTCAAGCGAAACATTCTAGGAGACATGACTTCCGGCATACGCTTCTCGGGGTGTAGCAGCCCAAGAAGTGGTTTATGATCAGTCAAAATTTTAAACCTCCTTCCGTAAACATACTGGTGAAATTTTGATAGTCCAAACATGATTGATAATGCTTCTTTGTCAATCTGGGCATAGTTTCTCTCGTGGCTATGTAAAGTTCTCGAGCCGTAAGCTATCGGTCTTTCGCTGCCATCATCCACGATATGCGACAGTACTGCACCCACGCCGTAAGGTGATGCATCGCATGCTAACAACAATGGTCGCCTCAGATCGTAATGTATCAATAGTTGGTCTGACTGTAAAAGGTCTTTGACTTTTCTAAATGCCTCCATATGACTTTCGGTCCAACTCCAAACAGTATTATTATCTAGCAATCTGTGAAGAGGTTCTAATATTGTTGACTTGTTCTTTAAAAATCTTTCGTAAAACCCCAACAAACCTAGAAATGCCTGTAACTCTGTCTTGTTTGAAGGCGCCCGAGCCATCTTGATAGCTTGAACCTTCTCTTCCGTGGGATGTATCCCATGAAGATCAACACGGTAGCCCAAAAATACTACTTCCTTAGCTCCGAACACACACTTTGATTTCCTCAAACGTAATCCCGCTGATACCAGCCGTTTTAGTACTTCATTCACCCTAGTTTGATGTTCATTCTCGTCTTTTCCACTTATCAGTATATCGTCTAATAGAACAGCTATCCCAGGAATGTCTGCCAGCAATGTCTCTATCATACGTTGGAATATCCCGGGAGCCGACTTGATACCAAAAGCCATCCTTTTAACTCGGAACAAACCTTTTTGTGTGTTTATAGTGAGCATATCCGCCGTTTCGTTATCAACTTTCATTTGAGTATAGGCTTGCTCTGAATCAAGTTTCGTGAACACTGTAGCTCCTGATAATGCAAAAAACGACTCGTTTGCTGTAGGTAGTGGATACGTATCGGTTATAATAGCTTTCTTCAATGTTCCCTTGTAATCGCCGCACAGTCTTAGCGTACCATCCTGTTTCAATACCGGTGTGGTGGTATTTCTATACTGTAGCTGATTATTACACCCCAGTAATGAAATGCTGGCTGATGATTACTGTACGGTAATCATCAGCCAGGCATTTTAATACTGATCAGTACAAATATGCTGGCAGATGATTACTCCCTCTGATTTCTTATTACTGATATATTATGTGACCAGATTAATAATAATCCAGCGGATCTTTACTGAATTCCATACAACAGTAGTAATAAGAATCCAGCATTTGTTTACTCCCTCGGGTGTGAAACATGAATGTGAATCGAAATACTGAGGTAAAATTAATCCGGCGGAACTTTACTGTCATTTATCAGATAGGTGATAATAATCTGACAGATCTTTACTGTCTTGTTTCTGAATACTTTTTTCAACGATACTTGAGGTAATAATGATCTGTCAGATCTTTACTGTCTTGTTTCTGGATACTGTTTCCAATTATACTTGAGGTAATAATAATCTGGCAGATCTTCACTCTCTTGTTTCAGAATATTGTTTTCAACGATACTTGAGGTAAAAATGATCTGGCAGATCTTTACTGTCTTCTTTCTGAATACCGTTTTCAACGATACTTGAGGTAATAATAATCTGGCAGATCTTTACTGTCTTGTTTCTGAATACTTTTTTCAACGATACTTGAGGTAATAATGATCTGGCAGATCTTTACTGTCTTGTTTCTGAATACTGTTTTCAACGATACTTGAGGTAATAATAATCTGGCAGATCTTTACTGTCTTGTCTCTGAATACTGTTTTCAACGATACTTGAGGTAATAATAACCTGGCAGATCATTACTGTCTTGTTTCTGAATACTTTTTTCAACGATACTTGAGATAATAATGATCTGGCAGATCTTTACTGTCTCCTTTCTGAATACTGATTTCAACGATACTTGAGGTGATAATAATCTGGCAGATCTTTACTGTCTTGTTTCTGGATACTGTTTCCAATTATACTCGAGGTAATAATAATCTGGCAGATCTTCACTCTCTTGTTTCACTCTCTTGTTTTCAACGATACTTGAGGTAAAAATGATCTGGCAGATCTTTACTGTCTTCTTTCTGAATACCGTTTTCAACGATACTTGAGGTAATAATAATCTGGCAGATCTCTACTGTCTTGTTTCTGAATACTTTTTTCAACGATACTTGAGGTAATAATGATCTGGCAGATCTTTACTGTCTTGTTTCTGAATACTGTTTTCAACTAGTGATGCCTTCGGGTACCCGGGTACCCGGGTCGGGTACGGGTAATGCATTACCCGGGTAATATTCTGTTACCCGGGTACCCGTCTACGTTCCGGGTAATTGTGCTAACCAGTAACTATAATATAGAAAATAACTCTTATAAATCACTCAAGCTACCGAGAGAAATTCAACTTCGCATTCTACATAAGTTTTTTCACCTACCTTCCCACACCTCCCTCAACTTGTCAAAATGCGCTCGTCGAATCTAGTCGCACCACCTACCGTTATCTGTGGTCACACGTGCAGTGTACTGAATCCCTCTCCTGTCACCCACTCTCTAGTTGCCATGCCAAATACTATTCTTTACCGAGAACTGAGAAGCATATATAGTCAACCCATTACCTACCTCCACGATTTAAGGGTTTTGTCAAGTAAATCTTCTCACTTCGCTGTTGTTTTTCAGCTTGAATGGGTCCTTGTATATTTGCTTGTTTTGCAGTTTGTATGGACTTGAGTGGTGTTATTGTTGGAGTGAGCATAGCAACGTGTGTTTAGTGTTATATATATCAGATTGAGCGATTTTTTTATCGATACGATTCTTTTTAAATTACCCGGGTAATACCCGGGTAATTTCGGCGGGTACCCGGTTACTAATTTGTTACCCGAAGGCATCACTATTTTCAACGATACTTGAGGTAATAATAATCTGGCAGATCTTTACTGTCTTGTCTCTGAATACTGTTTTCAACGATACTTGAGGTAATAATAATCTGGCAGATCTTCACTGTCTTGTCTCTGAATACTGTTTTCAACGATACTTGAGGTAAAAATGATCTGGCAGATCTTTACTGTCTTCTTTCTGAATACCGTTTTCAACGATACTTGAGGTAATAATGATCTGGCAGATCTTTACTGTCTTGTTTCTGAATACTTTTTTCAACGATACTTGAGGTAATAATGATCTGGCAGATGTTTACTGTCTTGTTTCTGAATACTGTTTTCAACGATACTTGAGGTAATAATAATCTGGCAGATCATTACTGTCTTGTTTCTGAATACTGTTTTCAACGATACCTGAGGTAATAATAACCTGGCAGATCTTTACTGTCTTGTTTCTGAATACTGTTTTCAACGATACTTGAGGTAATAATAATCTGGCAGATCTTTACTGTCTTGTCTCTGAATACTGTTTTCAACGATACTTGAGGTAATAATAATCTGGCAGATCTTTACTGTCTTGTCTCTGAATACTGTTTTCAACGATACTTGAGGTGATAATAATCTGGCAGATCTTTACTGTCTTGTCTCTGAATACCGTTTTCAACGATACTTGAGGTAATAATAACCTGGCAGATCATTACTGTCTTGTTTCTGAATACTGTTTTCAACGATACTTGAGGTAATAATAATCTGGCAGATCTTTACTGTCTTGTCTCTGAATACTGTTTTCAACGATACTTGAGGTAATAATAACCTGGCAGATCATTACTGTCTTGTTTCTGAATACTTTTTTCAACGATACTTGAGATAATAATGATCTGGCAGATCTTTACTGTCTCCTTTCTGAATACTGATTTCAACGATACTTGAGGTGATAATAATCTGGCAGATCTTTACTGTCTTGTTTCTGGATACTGTTTCCAATTATACTTGAGGTAATACTAATCTGGCAGATCTTCACTCTCTTGTTTCAAAATATTGTTTTCAACGATACTTGAGGTAATAATAATCTGGCAGATCTTTACTGTCTTCTTTCTGAATACCGTTTTCAACGATACTTGAGGTAAAAATGATCTGGCAGATCTTTACTGTCTTGTTTCTGAATACCGTTTTCAACGATACTTGAGGTGATAATAATCTGGCAGATCTTTACTGTCTTGTTTCTGAATACTGTTTTCAACTAGTGATGCCTTCGGGTACCCGGGTACCCGGGTCGGGTACGGGTAATGCATTACCCGGGTAATATTCTGTTACCTGGGTACCCGTCTACGTTCCGGGTAATTGTGCTAACCAGTACCTATAATATAGAAAATAACTTTTATAAATCACTCAAGCTACCGAGAGAAATTCAACTTCGCATTCTACATAAGTTTTTTCACCTACCTTCCCACACCTCCCTCAACTTGTCAAAATGCGCTCGTCGAATCTAGTCGCACCACCTACCGTTATCTGTGGTCACACGTGCAGTGTACTGAATCCCTCTCCTGTCACCCACTCTCTAGTTGCCATGCCAAATACTATTCTTTACCGAGAACTGAGAAGCATATATAGTCAACCCATTACCTACCTCCACGATTTGAGGGTTTTGTCAAGTAAATCTTCTCACTTCGCTGTTGTTTTTCAGCTTGAATGGGTCCTTGTATATTTGCTTGTTTTGCAGTTTGTATGGACTTGAGTGGTGTTATTGTTGGAGTGAGCATAGCAACGTGTGTTCAGTGTTATATATATCAGATTGAGGAATTTTTTTATCGATACGATTCTTTTTAAATTACCCGGGTAATACCCGGGTAATTTCGGCGGGTACCCGGTTACTAATTTGTTACCCGAAGGCATCACTATTTTCAACGATACTTGAGGTAATAATAATCTGGCAGATCTTTACTGTCTTGTCTCTGAATACTGTTTTCAACGATACTTGAGGTAATAATAACCTGGCAGATCTTTACTGTCTTGTTTCTGAATACTGTTTTCAACGATACTTGAGGTAATAATAATCTGGCAGATCTTTACTGTCTTGTTTCTGAATACTTTTTTCAACGATACTTGAGGTAATAATGATCTGTCAGATCTTTACTGTCTTGTTTCTGGATACTGTTTCCAATTATACTTGAGGTAATAATAATCTGGCAGATCTTCACTCTCTTGTTTCAGAATATTGTTTTCAACGATACTTGAGGTAAAAATGATCTGGCAGATCTTTACTGTCTTCTTTCTCAATACCGTTTTCAACGATACTTGAGGTAATAATAATCTGGCAGATCTTTACTGTCTTGTTTCTGAATACTTTTTTCAACGATACTTGAGGTAATAATGATCTGGCAGATCTTTACTGTCTTGTTTCTGAATACTGTTTTCAACGATACTTGAGGTAATAATAATCTGGCAGATCTTTACTGTCTTGTCTCTGAATACTGTTTTCAACGATACTTGAGGTAATAATAACCTGGCAGATCATTACTGTCTTGTTTCTGAATACTTTTTTCAACGATACTTGAGATAATAATGATCTGGCAGATCTTTACTGTCTCCTTTCTGAATACTGATTTCAACGATACTCGAGGTGATAATAATCTGGCAGATCTTTACTGTCTTGTTTCTGGATACTGTTTCCAATTATACTTGAGGTAATAATAATCTGGCAGATCTTCACTCTCTTGTTTCAAAATATTGTTTTCAACGATACTTGAGATAATAATGATCTGGCAGATCTTTACTGTCTCCTTTCTGAATACTGATTTCAACGATACTCGAGGTGATAATAATCTGGCAGATCTTTACTGTCTTGTTTCTGGATACTGTTTCCAATTATACTTGAGGTAATAATAATCTGGCAGATCTTCACTCTCTTGTTTCAAAATATTGTTTTCAACGATACTTGAGGTAAAAATGATCTGGCAGATCTTCACTCTCTTGTTTCAAAATACTGTTTTCAACGATACTTGAGGTAATAATGATCTGGCAGATCTTTACTGTCTTCTTTCTGAATACCGTTTTCAACGATACTTGAGGTAATAATAATCTGGCAGATCTCTACTGTCTTGTTTCTGAATACTTTTTTCAACGATACTTGAGGTAATAATAATCTGGCAGATCATTACTGTCCTGTATCTGAATACTGTTCTCAACGATACTCGAGGTAATAATAATCTGGCAGATCTTTACTGTCTTGTTTCTGAATACTGTTTTCAACAATACTCGAGGTAATGATAATCTGGCAGATCTTTACTGTCTACCGAGGTTCAAATGTTCCAGCATATGATTACTCCCTCTTATTCGTTTCAACTGATATATGAAGTGACCAGATCAATAATATTCCAGTGGATCTTCACTGAATTCTATACAATGGTGGTAATAAGAATTCAGCATTTGTTCACTTTCTCGGATGTGAAACATGGATATTGATCTCAATATTGAGGTAAAAATAATTCGGCGGAGTTCTACTGTCATTTTTCAGATAGGTAAAAATAATCTGGCAGATCTTTACTGTCTACTGGACATTGTGATACTGATCGGTACAAATATACCAGCATATGATTACTCCCTCTTATTCCTCTCAACTGATATATGGAATGACCAGATTAATAATGATCCAGCGGATCTTCACTGAATTCCATACAACAGTAGTGATGAGAATCCAGCATTTGTTTACTTGCTCGGATGTTAAACATGGATATTCATCGTACTATTGAGGTAAAAATAATCTAGCCGAACTTTACTGTCCTCCATGGGGGAAGTGATAAGAATCTAGCTTCCATCTTGTTTCTGAATACTGTTTTCAACAATATTTTCGTATTTCAACGATCGTTGGAAACAGTACTCAGACAGTGAAGATCAGCCAGATTATTTTTAACTCAAGTATCGTTGAAAACAGTATTCAGACAGTGAAGATCAGTCAGATTATTTTCACCTCAAGTATCGTTGAAACACTATTCGGACAGTAAAGATCTGCCGTTTTTTCTTTACCTTTTCTATGGTTTTTTTCTATGGTTATGGTATCTCACCTTTCCGTGAAAGAGGACAGTGAAGTTCCGCTAGATTATTTTTACCTCAATAGTACGATGAATATCCATGTTCAACATCCGAAGGAGTAAACAAATGCTGGATTCTCATCACTACTGTTGTATGGAATTCAGTAAATATCCCCTGGATTATTATCAATCCGGTCACCTTATATATCAGCTGAAAGGAATAAGAGGGAGTAATCATATGCCAGTATATTGTACTGATCAGTATTACAATATTCAGTAGACAGTGAAGATCTGCCAGATTATTTTTACCTATCCGTTAAATGACAGTAAAGTTCCGCCGGATTATTTCTACCTCAATATTGAGATCAATATCCATGTTTCACATTCGAGGGAGAAAACAGATGCTGGATTCTTATTATTCTGGTCACTTCATATATCAGTTGGAAGGAATGAGAGGGAGTAATCATATGCCGGTGTATTTGTACTGTATATCAGTATTACAATGTTCAGTAGACAGTAGAGATCTTCCAGATTATTACCTCAAGTATAGTTGAAGACAGTATTCAGAAAAAAGTAAGTAAAGATCTGCCAGATTATTATTACCTCAAGTATCATTGAAAAAAGTATTCAGAAACAAGACAGTAAAGATCTGCCAGATCATTATTACCTCAAGTATCGTTGATGACAGTATTCAGGAACAAGACAGTAAAGATCTGCCAGGTTATTATTACCTCAAGTATCATTGAAAAAAGTATTCATAAACAAGACAGTAAAGATCTGCCAGATCATTATTACCTCAAGTATCGTTGAAAACAGTATTCAGGAACAAGACAGTAAAGATCTGCCATATTATTATTACCTCAAGTATCGTTGAAAACGGTATTCAGAAAGAAGACAGTGAAGATCTGCCAGATCATTATTACCTCAAGTATCGTTGAAAACAGTATTTTGAAACAAGACAGTAAAGATCTGCCAGATTATTATTACCTATCTGATAAATGACAGTAAAGTTCCGCCGGATTATTTTTACCTCAGTATTTCGATTCACATTCATGTTTCACACCCGAGGGAGTAAACAAATGCTGGATTCTTATTACTACTGTTGTATGGAATTCAGTAAAGATCCGCTGGATTATTATCATTCTGGTCACATAATATATCAGTAATAAGGAATCAGAGGGAGTAATCATCTGCCAGCATATTTGCACTGATCAGTAATAAAATGCCTGGCTGATGATTACCGTACAGTAATCATCAGCCAGCATTTTATTACGGGGGTAAAAATAATCTAGCAGTACAAATATTCCGTTACACCGGCACCACTGGTGAAGCCTATTTCGAAAACGTGACTGGCTCAATAATTCCCAAATTAACTTGTCTAGTCAGTTCGTCATCCACTTTCTGTTTCATGGCAAAAGGTACTTTTCGACTCTTCATAAAAATCGGCTTTATACTTTTGTCCAACCTTATTGTCACCTCTGGGCCCTTACATGTCCCAAGGCCGTCTTTAAACATTTCCCCGAATTCCGCTCTTACTTTCATTTCCTGAATGTTGTATATTTGAGAAACTCCTGTAACACCTTCTGAGAAAGAAGAAGGTAGGACCGACGGTGAGGAACCACGACGGTTCATGGTTGGAGATTCAGTGCTATACAGGATTTATGGTAACCTGACCAAATGGACACCGGGCATAATACGCAGAAAAAACGGGCAAATGATCTACGAGGTAGAAGATACAGAGAATAGCAGAAGAGTAATGAGACACATTGACCAATTACTGAAGAGAAAAGTACAATAAGTTTTTAAAAAACTTGGGGGGAAGGTGTCGTATGTGGACCTTGAGTCAGAGCCAGACTCAAGGTCCACATACGACAATTACCATCCCGTGCCGCAAATAAATCCTGTTGGATTTGTAACGGCGCAAACAATAAGAATGTTTCACAGTGACGCAGCATCGCACTGATTGCATGTAACGCATGCATCATTGTTCTAATGTGATGGGGGTCAAAACCAATTCTTTTCTCTAATTCCAAATAGAGGAATCCCATAGCTGTGTTTTCTTGCAGTCCTATGAAGAAAAAATACCGTCTTTTAGTATTGTGGGCCGGGTAAATTAATATTGAATTATTGATTCATTAAGTAGTGCAGTCAATGCCTGCAGGATAATTAACATTTATATAGCTCATCAACAAGCCTTTGCTTACCGTATTTCTTTTGGTACTTGATATTGTGGTTGACAAATAGAAGGGACTTTGTTGTGGTTGTTAGACGCCGCAATCGTAATGTTGTCACTATCAGTCCAGCCTGTGAAAAGTGACGTTCACTCGCGACTGAGGTAGCTGGCACGCAAAGATATTTGAGAGCCAATTCTTGTACACGCGAGAATCGATACGCGTGTAGCTTCCACCATTGTAGCGGGCAGGTATTCCTGTGTGGGAAGGGCTCCTGGACGACCTGGATAATTCTTAAAAATTTAGGTAATCGACATTATCGGAAAAATATCGAGATGATACCATGCTCCACCATTGTGTTTTGAATTGATTCCCTGGCTTGGTCAAATATATATTAGTCAATATTAGTTACTTTATTAACTTATTAGCTTCAATAAATATTAGTCAAGAGGTAGGCCCACGTGTTTCTCGTAATGGCATAAGATACAGAATAAATTATTACATACACACATTTTTTCATGTTTTCTTCTTGTTTCATGAGGAGAATGTATGATAGATGACTTTAGAACGCAGTTTTCTAATTCGTCGCAAAAAGTGTAAAATTATTTTCAATTCATTCTGTTTTCTATTATCTCTTCATGGAAGAAATTAACTTGCAGATAGTGTTGTAATTCAACACACACACCCACGCATTCGTGAACCGAGTGACTCCTATAATAGTATTGACGGATACTAACTGCACATCTGACTTCAACTTGACACTTCTCCATAGAGCTGTTGAAGGGAGGAGAATACAACTAATCAATCGTAACTGATAACATACATAATTTACATCACGCTACAAATTTGTCAGGACGATCGCGTGTTCGCCCTATGCTTTAACGTTGACAACCGGATGTCTCGCATGATCTATCTGGCCGACTTGTAAAAACACGTATGGCGTACAGAATGAAAATCAAACACATGATTGCTGAAGAATTGCAATTATTAGCATTTTAAAGAATCATACTTTCAAATTTCAATGTCATATTTAAGTTCAAATTCACAAAGTTTTCAATAAAACTTACTAGTTTCTGACAATGAAGGCTGAGCAGCTAAATGTTATGTATCCATTATCCAATAGCGGAGAGCAGAATATTAATTTAAAAGGCTTTGAACAATTTCTAAATTTTCAGACTCTCTTTCTCATAGGGCTATACTGTATTTATTTACCTGTCAAATTCGGCGTCAGACGTTGGAGGGTCGTTGACTGCTACTCCTGGAACACTACCGCCAAACGAATCGTCGTCTCTCAATGCGGGACCAGGAGGGTCATCTTCCGTGTCTGACGTGTTGACAGGGGCGCACGCACTTTGTGTCTCACTCACACGAATTGGTATCCAACTCAACTCTTCCCGGAGAGAAGCCATTGTTTTATTCCTTGTCTCCGGTGCGAAATCCCGTAGGGCCTTGAACCTTGGGTCCAGAACAGAAGACGCGGCGGCTAACGGCGGTACCTTGGTGTGAAACCGCCGGTCGATCTGGCTACTTAATTCGAGCGTTAGAGTTTAAATTATGGCATAGTCTAATCATATTCTTGGTAAGCAAGGTCTGACCGTCCGGCATACGAGTTCTCGTTCGGCTCGCGCATGACGTCACGTAGTACACACTGGCCGGCCGGAGCGCATATCTCCCCATGTTAAACTTACACGCGTCTTGCTTACATTCAAGTTATTCCCATGTTTGAATATTTTATTGTACAATTACGTTAATAATAACAACAACACGTAATATTAAATCGATACTAGAATTGTTTGGGAGCTTTTAACTCTGTATAAATGCTTGATTAAACAATAATCATACGTATAAAATATCACTATATGCTGTTGGAATGAAATGAAAGTCTAACGAAAAACAAAAAGTAGTTTGCTAGTTTTTTCAAGGTTAAACACCAGTAATATAATAATACAGTAATATATAACGTAATAATAAATCGATACTAGAATTGTTTGGGAGCTTTTAACTCTGTATAAATGCTTGATTAAACAATAATCATACGTATAAAATATCACTATATGCTGTTGGAATGAAATGAAAGTCTAACGAAAAAAAAGAAGTAGTTTGCTAGTTTTTTCAAGGTTAAACACCAGTAATATCATAATACAGTAATATATATATATGATATAATATAATATATATATATATATATATATATATATATAATATATTCAGTAATAGTGGTAGTAACAGTAATATAATCGTAATTTTACATTGACAAGAACCTGGTTTTAGTTTTCTAGATTTTTTAGGGGAATATTTCAGTAAGCGGTGCTTCAAATTCCAATTGAAATCACTTTCTTCAAAATGGTCCGAGCAAATTCTTGCATATTTAACATTTATCTGGTCGTCTCTTCTACACAAATTAACCCACCTACGGCACAACTCTTCGTCTCTTGGAAATGTTAAGAACTTTATATTTTTACTACTATCACCTTTTCCCTTGTTTCTTTGAGTAAATTTACAGCCAAACACAGCACACCCAACCATTGTCACTGCTCGACTGATTGAATCCATACTGTAAAGTGTGAAATATACTGTCATAATGCTGTCATTGTTCGCTTTGTCATTCTATGAAATGTGTTAAATAATTTCTGCCAATCTAAATTTTATTTAAAGCCACGTCAGCTATCCCTGTGTTTAGCCCGACGTCAACAGTTGAATCACAGATAATAGAGCTATTGAACAGTAGGCTATTCAGTGGAGCTTGGATGGGCGAATAAACCTGGTTGTCTAATAAAGTTTTTATTATTAATTATCTGTTCATATGATTATTATAATTGAATAAATATACCTTTATTCAATGATGTGGAAACCTTCTAGTATGATAACACACCATTAAGCTTCCTGATTCAATAAATTGTATCATATATGCTCTGTCAACTCAAATGTACGCTTTAAAACCAGGTTGGTTATCCCATAGTAGTCAGCCGGCCGGAGCCAGTGTGTGTACTAGATGACGTCACGCTACCACTGCTCAACGCTGTTATGTGCGTATGGGCAGACCTGGGTAATATTATTGGACTATGAAATTATGGTACTGTCCCCTTCAGCTCGATTCAAGTGCTGACGCACATATGTGATCATTGGGTACAATACAGATAATGTGACGCAATGTTTTACGTCACATTTGATTTACACATTTTTCTACTTTGTGACCCAGTACACAACATCTGTAGCAACGTAGCAACACCTTGACTTCATCACTCACTTTGCACACATCCATTCCCATAAACATGCCATCTGCTAGAATGAACTCTTAACTATCTGCATTAATATCTACCATTCCATTTAAGCTATCCTTTGAATAGTTCTGTTTTATAAATTTAACTTTTACATGAGTAACATGACAGGTTGTTTTGCCTTGCAATCTCTTTACTCCATTCAGGAAAGTCATTTCTTATCTCATCTCTGTTCACTCCAATTATAGATACTTGAATTATTTCCAATACTGTTTTCTGTGAGCTTGAATTGAATTGTTGTTTTCTGCGGAGGGACTCTGTGTTTGTTCGAGATTCTGGTTCTGTTCCCTGTTGTAGTTCACATAACCTTTGATATTTCTTTTTCTGATTTTCTTTACGTTGCCACAATTGATCTTTGAAATTATTGTTGTCTGGATTCTTGCCTTCTTGCTTTTCTTTCAGATTTCTTACCCTAATTGTCTGTGTCTTACCTGATTTCTAACTTTTCTCCTTCCTGTTTCTGTTCATTCTCCGGTTTTTGGATCATTCACATGCATCTATCTCTTCATTTATATCTTGTTGCACGTCTCTCTTTCCTTGTAGACTCGATCTCACACATAGTTCTAGATCCTCAATTTGTTCTTCATATTGTCCTACTTTTTCTTCAAGGTGATCGTTGACGTCTTTCATTGAACTCATTGTAACTTCTTTTTCGCGTATAATATTCTTTAGTAATTCAATCTCTTTTTTCATTGCTGGATCACTATTGCATAACATCTTGTTATTGGTTGAGGCACCGATCACTGAATCCATTTTTAGTTGGTCGTTTTCGCGCCTAATGGCGCCACCTTTTCCAAAACTTCCGTTATGATCCAGGGCCCAGATTCACAAAGAATTTTATCTCTTAAAACATTCTAAGTTATAACAGCTTCAACTGTTTCAACAAATTTTAAGCAAAAGTTTCAACAATAGTTTGTTCTAAAGTTATCACCAGTCACGACTGGTTTTAGTGGAGATACAACACTCACCTCGCAATTGATTTCGATGATTTTGGATATTGTCCTTACTCAAATTCACTCAGTATCAAGTTCCGAAGAAAAGATGAATGTTGGGAGAGCTTGGAAGTAAATTGACATGATCCTATTTTCAATTATATTAATTATTATATGCTAACCTCACATTTGGGAAGTTCGACTGACAGCTGACAGAATTGGCGGTTAACAAAATGCAAAGCCCTCTTGATGATCAACATCAAAAAGATTCACAACGGTCATAAGAAAACAAATGTAGAAATATGTAGAACATTTTATTCTTCCATTTTGATTTTAAATATTATTTTGTTGTAGAGAACCAATAATTGATGTTCAAATTGCGTTATTACAAACTCCTTGACGTCCCACTCTTTGCTCACACTGGTTGACAGTCGAAAACAATGACTTGACAAGGCCACGGCACGGTCAGTTGGGGTTAAAGTAAACACCAAGATGAAATTACCTTAAAATTCTTTGTGAATAGGGTTTGAAGAAAAAACCGTGATAAAGTTAGAACGTGCTATCTCGGTTTCAACTTGGAACGGTTTAAGGGCTAAAATGTTCTAAGATAAAATTCTTTGTGAATCTGGGCCCAGGTTCCCCAGCTTAGTTTCAATTCTATTGTAACCTTCTTCAAATTCTATAGCTTACCGATATGATTACCGGTAAGTTGTAAGTTTACTTGAAATGATTTCAAGACCGTCTCCCTTGCTGCAGTCGAATGTAGGCCCTACTCGAAAAAACTATCCACTAAATAACCTACTTTATAGATGTGTTTAAACTACAGTAACAAAAATTGGATATTTGATATCGTGTAGGGTTTTGACTACGATTCAATTTTGAGGGCTTGCTTATACAAAATCATGAGTTCATCTTCACTATTTTCGTCCCACGTTTGCGAACTAGTGTCATTGAATGAAAAAGTATATAAAGTCTGAGATAATATTTTTTTGCTCTCTTATTGATATGGCATTCTATTTTTGAGAATCCAATCAGTTTAGAAAAACAGGATGAATACACTAAAATATAATGTTATTTTAAGTGAAGAGCATTGAATTATCTTTAATCAAGTTGACTTTCTCCATTTTCATGAGGACCGTGCATGCACCCCCTTAACCGTCGATGATACTAAGAACATACCTTGCAGTTGTGTCCGTTCATTGTTATGTGCATGATCGAAGTATACGTCAGTGGGTCCTACATCAGTGTACACCGTATCATCGAACTCCACGCTTTTCTTTCCGACTCGTGGAGATGTGGACGACGATGAAGGCAGGAATAACGTGTCCTCGTCGTCCTCATGGTCCGTGGTTCTCAGGCGCGATCTCGTGGTCCAGATCGTGCTGTGCTCAACGCTCGACTGGGAGTCACTGGATGTGACGTCGAGAGGATCGGAGTCACAGTGCAACCGCTCGTCAAATACGACTCTCTTCTGTGTGATAATGGACGTACACTCCAAACAGCTTCTGAGCGGGCGAGTCAGGTCATCGAGCTCATCACCGCTTGTTTGAGTAGGATCATCATGAACAGCCTTGTAGGGTGCTGTTGACTGGACCTGGACCACCAGGACACGATGTCGTGACGTCACTGTCCACTCTCCTGAAATAGTGCACATGGTATTCATGGCATCTTATTGGATGAGCGTGATTGAATACTCAATGCAGGCCCGGACTTGAGAATCCTCAAGAAACATGATTCAGTAATACAAGTGAAGACTTATTTTCAAAATGTGCTCAATGTGTAACTCGAAGTGTAGTAATTGGAGGATAAATATCAGGATGCTCAATATTCCGGTACATCCAATAGGTGGGAGAGATGCATGGCCTCGCTGGGCTCTTTCTTGAAATAGCATGTTCCTAGATTACATTATGTAGTAAGTTGGAGATATTTGCCTATGTTGTAGTAGTTTTACTTCGTAATGGAAAACGATAAGTAATGACGTTCCAGTTTGTATTGATTCGGAATGATTTCTACCTATGATGTATCTTTCATTTTTCAACACATTTTCGTACAAACAGAAAGAAAATGATAGTCCTGAAACGCAAGCGCCCATACATGTGCGTGTACATATGTCTTACCCTAATTTGTTATTTATTGATTTAAGTACATAATTGGTTTGATCACTCCTAGGTACATGCATTTCGAATCTCCAAAAACACATTTGGTAGAAGCCAGGATAGAGGAATATGGGAGAAATAATTCACTATGTAGATTCATAATCTCTACAAACTTTGAACACTAGAATATCACATATTTTTTAGTTTAATATAAATTGTATCTTTCATTGTGAAGTAAAGACTAATCTCTCTAGAGCATCAAATGCTTTCCTAATGAACAGCAGATGACACCGATTAGAGAAACATGATCATTGAACTGAGTAGCACGTATAGAGGTAGGCCTAATAGTTACAACATCAAATTGTGAATATAGCTTTCCTCTTTTTATGTACTACGTTCAATCATTCAAATAGCTTGCATATTGCTGCGATTGTCTAGTTTGGACGACACAGACACCTTGCACTATTGAAGCAATAGAAAACCTCATTTCTTATCACTATCGATCAACAGCCCAAATAAAAAAGCCTTAACTAGCCTTAATTGGTGAACAATGATTTGGTATCAAGTTCCAATAATAATAAAAAGAAAAAAAATCGAATAACGCGATCTTAGTTATATATTCCGAGAAATAGCAGGTTATTCATGTGAATAACTCACCCCTCTCGCTCGGCTCCAGTCGCTCCTTGACCTCGATGACGTACGTGTCGCGCGTCATCGCTCGGTAGCGGCGAGCGAGCTTGGCGGGTTTCCTCCTTGAGCGGCCGATTGACGCCCCCCCCCCCCCCCGTCTCTACTGTCTGCTTCAAACACCCCGGAAGACGGTCGGACATCGTGCCCTCCGTCGCATCCGACCAAGTCTCACACCCCGGGAGACGGGAGGGACATCGTGCCCCCCGACTCGGTCCAGCCACCGTACATGGCGGGGAGTCGGGACTCTCTCACCAACTCCCACTCCCACTCGTACCGCCGGACCCCGTTCATCGCCTGAAACAAAGAGGTAACACGATTCAATTCAGTGCTACCTAACGAACCCAGCAGCAGCTAGTTATACGGGGGCGATTGAATTCGAATTTCCAGTGACTATATGCAAAACAGCTGTTTTCCACTGCATTTTCTCGCAACTCAAATCCTCATTCAATCGCCCATCAAATAAAACTCATCAAATAAAATCAATAGCCTATTTTTTACAATAGTTGAAGTCAGAATAATTGTCGGTTACAAAGTCAATACCATTCCACTATAGGAACTATTGTAGTTTTATCAATTTTTCCAATCGGTTTTGTGTTGAAGATTGGTAATCGATCAGAATATCTTCTATAATCGTTTTGGAAATTCTCAACGTGATATAGTCGATATACGGTAATATTGGCTAGCTATAAGACGCCATTTAGTGGTTAACATACGACCATTCTATTGTATCACTGGGCCTAATAATAATGATATTCTTTGAGTAAATTTCATATGACCGGCACATGCAGCGCAGTGGTTAACGCGCACGCTTGTTGTGATCCGGGAAGCGAGGGGAATTCCGAATCCAGTTCGCTCCCCGGCGCCGACCATCTTTACAGAGGTTTTTCATGGTTTCCCTCTGTAGTTTAGGCTAATGCCGGGATGATTCCTACAATAAGTCGGCCATGACCGCTTCCTTCCCACTATCCTTCTCATTACCCAAGAACCTTCATCCCATCATCTCATTAATCATCCATCCGACGCCATTAGATCTCAGTTATCATAAAAGTGCGTCGTTAAACCCTGTAACGTTACATACAGTTTTATGGTTTCCATCTGTTAACACTGATCCTGCCGGTCAACACTCAAACCATTGTCGCTAGTGTACAGTCTCTCTGGAGACCTCCTGGAGTGAGGATGTGCTGCTTCGTTTCTCCTCATATTTCTTCCGATCGGTGTGGAAGTACTGGGTCAGGGGAGTGGTGAAGGGGAACGGCAACCAATTCCCGAGAACTGCTGCCTGTGTTTATAAATGATAACCGCTCGTTTTCAGCGGCGCGCCTTTACGTTAATGTTGGCTTATCTGAGAAACTCTGAATAAGCAATGACACATTCTAATATTATATTTCGACTCGGGGAAAGCGTATGATGGAGACGTGAAACTCCCGTGCGCTAATGGTGTGGGAAGGGGAGACGGTCGATCAGAATCTTCGTCTTTCGTGTGACGAACATTTCATTCATGTATAACAATGCTAATCAAGTGAACTAGTTTTCTGTTGGAGAGGTTTATTCAAAGATACATTCATTATTTTATAATTGATTTCAATCCCTCAATATCAAGACTCATAACTCATGTAAGTGCAACAATAATAGAAAAAATCAATTATCGATGCAATTTATAAAAAGGAAGTGAATATGTATGCATTAGTATTAGAATCATACCGCATTTGATGGCTAGGGTGAATACGCGGCTTGAAACGTAAAATAACAGTCTTGATGTTCCTCACTAATCTTAGCCTATCTAACACTGAACAGCACGGACAAAAATTAAAAAAACTTGAAAGAACACACCCGTAAATCAGGTCCCTACATTTCCAATCAGAAAAATATATAGGCCTATTCTAAATCTAACGAATGAAACATGAGCCAGCTGGTACTCGCTTGTTGATTTGGGGCCGTCGATTAAAAATCATCAAGTCAGTCTCACTAAACAATTCCAAATGACCGTATTGAATCAGATAGGTCTATGCATAAGATATGCGAGACATAGGCCTACACAATGAACAAAATGTGTATGAAGCGTGAAGCGGGACTACATAGAAATGTATAATCGTGTTATGGCACAATATTTCCTAGACCTATGTCGGATGATTGATTGATTAGCGGTGTGATCTTCCATATAATAATACAAATAATATTAGCTATACCGTAAATGCATAAATGTATTACATATATAAGCACTGGCGTCGGAACCGGGGGGGGGGGCAGGGGGGGCAAGGCTCCCCCCAACTTTCGGCCAGGGGGGGGCAAGAAATAGGTCTTGCAAAAAAAATTGAAAAGACGAGAAATAGAAAAGACGAAAAAAGAAGGAAGAGAGAAGGAAAGAAATAAAAAAAAAGAAAGAAAGAGTAGGAAGGAAAGATGGAGACCTATTTAGATAGGTAAAATCGTACATAGATTCATATTTCACATTGCATAGAAAATCAAATATCAGATGGGCACCTTCAGTTTTAGGAGAAAATTGATTTTTGCATCTAAATCTCATCTGGAACACGTTGAACCATATTTAAAAAGGTGTGATTTAAAGGAATTTGGTGTACTGTTTTGGAATGATAGCTCTGGTAAGTAGTTATTAGTTATCACAAAACAACAAACAACCCTACCGGCAGTGCTTCTTTCAGATATAAATTATTCATTACAATTTTTGTAAATTTTGTAAATTTCCAAAATTATAACAGTCGTAACAATGACAATACAATGAAATGGAGAAAGGGAACTTCCAATAAGGGTCGTTCGGTGACTGCCAGGGGCGTCAAATTTAAGGGGCGCTATCGGCGCACATTTGTAACATTCTATTAATAATAATATGCCATGAATCGTATTCTATTTTACTTGTGCATTATTGGGTGGAGAAAATGTTATCATTCGAACAGCATTGTTATCGAAAGACATAGATTTTTCTTGGATCAGCCATTCAGCAAAACTAGCTCTTACCACACTAAAGAATTCATGAATTCCAGAAATTTCGTCCAATTCCCAAACCCGTAAAATCGTATTTAAAAAGATAAATTCACAAAAATTTCCCTGCGGGGCTTGGTTCCTCCCTCATTCGCATTCACTTTCACTATGCGCATATAGTTTTTGGGGCTCATAATTTAGTCCTTGCCCGTGGCGCTAAAATGAGCCAGAATGACCCTGCAGTTACAATAACTATGTTTGGCAAATATCAGTTGGGCACATCTAGTTCTTCAAAACAATTAATTTTGTCATCTAAATCTTATCTGAAACACGTTAAATCGTGTTAAAAAAAGGGTGATTTAAAAAAATTCCCTGCGGGGCCAGAGGGGGTCCTTCCCCATTGCCCCCCGCGGGTCGCATGCTTCGCGTTAACTGGCCTTTGTACAACTGTTCTTATATGGCATTTTCTTTTCCAAACTGAGATCCCCCCTCCCCATCTTGGTATTCTCAGTATTTTGTCCTTCTATCCTGAAAAATACCCAAATGTTATTGAATGTGTGGCACCCCATACTTCCTTCCTCCGCGGGTCGCAATTTTTGAGCTTGCCCCCCCCCCCTACTTTGAAAACGTTCCGACGCCCCTGTATATAAGTAACGATTAAACATACAATTCACACAAAAAATCCACAATTCACACAGAAAGTAAATGAGGAAAAAAGGGGTATTTATAAACCAGCAATATCATATTTGTAAGGTACTTATACAAGTACAACCTCAACAAGATAATTAGACTTTTCATCGGAGCTAGGGGCAATATAAGATTTTTTGTGTATTTTTGTAAAAAATTCAGATTGAGTACATATTTTATAGATTTAATATGTGAAGGCTATTAGCTCTGAAAGGTTCCATTTCGATTCTGAGGAATCATTTATAAGGACATAATCATCGTAGGTAGTAGGCCCTTCATAACATCATAGGTCCATAACCTAATTCTTTCTCAGTATCTGTTCATTATTATTCTCTATTTGTTATTATTTATCATTATTATTTGTTCTTAGTTATTTCAAATCATTTTTAATTCGAGTAATACTAATACTTATCAACAGTATTTTTAATAAAAAATACTATCTCATCTACCTTTATATACATTATGTATCCCATGTTTTGTTGTTCTGTGTCATATGGCAATCTTTTATTCAAGGCAGTCTTATTTTATAAATAAAAAGTATAAAAATACGACATAATAAAATAGAGTATATCTACGAAAACCAAGATTGAATAATAAACATTCGCAAATATAATGAACTCAAATTCTGCAATCTATCCAAATCAAATACCGCGCTTGCTAGGTAGTACCATAAACGAAGGATATGCTCTGATCACTCAATACGAGCTCTACTAGGTTGTGTATGTTTTCCCATTTTGAATATTACTTATTAAAATAATTTGTAAAAATGTACCCAAATTAATAATAAATGAACGAAATCACATTCCATCGATTTCCGGCGCACGTGTTCACAACAATAGCAAGGACTCGAAATACAGAAAAATTGCCGGCCGCCGAGTACGCGCTACAGCCTAGAGGATTTAATATTAGTATATCCTCCTAGGCCACACCCACAACTCGCTAGACATTAGTTGGGAATTTGACCGCTGTCGCCGGCCTAGTCGAGCGCCCTTGGCTGGCTCGGTTATCGCGAAGAATTGTGCGAAATCTCAGTTTCGGGCGAGCGTAAAATATCGTAAAACATGTGCATAAAGTTTCATAGAAATCTCTGCTCATACTTGATGTATCGGGACAAGTGAGGTGTCATTTTATTCGCAAATGTTGGCAGATTGAGGCAGTTTCATTTATATCAAAATCAAGCCACTAATGCTGACGCTATGACATGAAGAAATTAGCTTACTTCTTCAACCAAATATGACATTCCGAAAAATTGGATATAAAATTAGAGGTATTAATTCATCACATTTTTTTTTATTTCAGCCCTATATTCAGAGTGTGTACTATTTGCACACAAAAAATCAAATGGATAACTCAAATCGCACAGAAAATTTGCATGAATTCACAAATGTCTACATATTATTGAATTTTCCGTAATTTCCCCCCCATTTTTTTTTTTTCAAAAAGTGAAAAATATTTTTTTCAACATATTTTAGAGAGTACTATCCGGAAAGAGTTGAAAAAACGTATTGAAAATATTGTAGGATCCCCCTTAAAAGTGTGTCTAATTTCATTTTGTAAGAATGTGTGTCTAATTTTATTTTGTAAGAATTATGTCTTACGAGATTTATACTTTTATTGAGTAATTTAGTATTTTCTCATGTGTATGGTCTTGCACGTGTTGGTGAAGGTCTAAAACAACCCTCACAAGGGGCCAGGTCTAGGCAAAAGAGAGCTAAGAGTGGTTGCATTTAGTCAAGAATATGGAAGCTAATAAATTAAATTGTTATTATTTTTTGCATAAGGGTAGATGTCTTGGGGTTTCAGTTCAGAACATTTTTTTTTAACTGGACAATTTCAAAAACAAATTCACACATGTTAAGTTAGCCATAAATTCAGTCTTTGTTAAAATATCAAGTGTCAACCGGGGAAAGTTTGTTTTTAAATTACAAACATTTTCATCATCCGAGCTAAATACGACCAATCAGAACTCTGCTTTGGATCACATAGCAACCAATCAAAATTTAGTTTCAATATTATAATATACTTGGGGGTTGGACCAAAAAGAAGTTGGAAATAAATATGTAAGTAAATATTCAGGAGAACTTGTTGGGCAGTGATAGAGGCAAGTCGTGCCAAACTTGTTAAACAGAAAATAGTAATGTAACTAATGTAACCGCGAGTGAGTTCCGCAAAATAAAAGAAAAAGAAAAACTTGTGAGAAAATAGTAATGTAACTAATGTAACCGCGAGTGAGTTCCCGAAAATTAAAATAAAAACAAAAACGTGTGATTCAATGTAATCTATATTCGACGGACATTATTTTAAAATTCAACATCAACTTTCGGACATCAATTCTCCAGCCGATACGAGAGATGGCAGTGATGGCAGAGGCAGCAACCACAGCAGCAGCACACATAAGTACAAAATTCCACCCTGACCTTTAGAACCCCCCCAACTGCCCTCGTCGAAAACTTCAAAATAATCGTCATATTATTGCCATAAATAAAATGTTATGTTTCGTATCTAATTGTTGTAACTCCTAACTAATGTGTTCATTTAAATAAAATATATGCGTTGCAAATTCATTATGTGTTCATTATGTGTTTATTATTTTATTTTCATTGTTGAATTAGTATTGTCACATATATCCATTTATTGAAAGCTGTTTGAAAAAAAAATCAAAATGTATAATATTGTAAAATATATGTTGTAAAATATAATATTGTAAAATATATGTATAATATATGTATAATATAAAATCAATGATGTAAGGGAGAAATTGGAAGATGTAAAATCTATGAATTCGACTTATGTAGAACTTGATCACGAAAATACACAATTAAATTCAACAGTGATATTTGATGATGAGCTAGATCACGAAGAGGTTATGAAAGAGTGGCAAATCAAAATTAATGCGCGGGTAGCTAGTATGTTCATGGGATTATCGGAGGAATTAAGATCCAAGCTAAAAGGTATGAAAAAAGTAATATCAAAACACAAAAATGATGTAGTGGTTGACGTGAAGAAAGCACATGAAGATGTTGAAAGCAAAATCACGGATGAACTTACCTACATCAAGCCACAGAACTCATTACTCAGTCAAGAACGAGTTGAATTAGAACATAAGGGGGCACAAGAAACTAAACCAGGAACAAGTGATATCGGAAATATGTTAACTTCAAAATTCAGAGATGATCAAGAAAGTCTGCGAGTGGAGATACAGATTAATGATAGAATCATTCGACAGCTGAAATTAGAAATCAAAAATATTAAAGAAGTATCAAGATCCACGACAACAATTGCAAACTTTATTCCGAGGAAACCCATCAATTGGCATTTACCATTTGACGTGAGAATGTTTTTCATGAATTACGATATCTCGAAGAGAGGGTGTTGGCAGCCGTGGAGTGATACCGAGACGGAAGAAATGCCCATGCTCGTCAATCATAGTGTACGAAGAGTAAAATACCAGAGAAGGTCAACAAACCAAAACAGCAACAATAAACATGTCACTGCAGTAGGTTACCAGGGTAGACATGATGACCCTAAATATCGTAGACCAGGCGTACCTCATACCCCACCCCTTGCTCAACAACCGTTATATGATCCATCTTACCCTCCATCGTTCAGTTTCATTCACTTACCGTGGAATTGTACACAAAATCAACTACTTCCAGTCAATAAAAAAAGAAGACAACATGGATAATACTAAGGGTATACCGATGCTAATTTCACATATTTACAAGAAAGAAAAAAAACGCACGCGACAAAGAAAAAAAAATGCAAGGAAAAACTAATACAAAGGATGAAGAAGAAAGTACATCGGGGCATTGGAAGAAAGAAATACATAGACTGTAAGAATGAAATATGAGAGTCTACATACAATATGAAGAAAAAATACTGCATCATTTTGCGTTTTGTTATTGATTTTACATATTTTTTATATCTCAGTTTCCATGTAGAACGAGAAAGATAATCACAAATGATTTTCGATACTGGGAAAAACGGATTGAATGAGGAATATCAATTCATTTGCGAATTTTTATTGAGGATGTTCCAAAAGTTGTTGAAATTCGTGTATTTTCGTATTTTAATTGAATTGTATTGAATCATAGTAAATGTGTTTAAATGCCCTTTATGTAATGCTACGTTTCATTTTATTCATGTCAAGTATGGTACAATTTGATTAGGTGAATTTCTGTCGTTTTTTTGATCGGTCCATCATCTTTTGTTTGAATGTATTTGTATTGTTATTTGGTGGAAAGAAATCGTGTTTACCCAAAAAGGAAAAAAAATGCTAGAGTTGAAACTTGGGGTAAGGTTTGCTCGAAAACAGCATATAGATTTGAAAGTGTATTATTTTATATGTGGTTTGAATTGAGACAAAAAATGAAAAAGTCTACTTTCCGTGAGAATTTTACCTCATTTCTTTCGTAGACAATATTTGTATCGATAAGCTAAACAAGATGTAAAAATTTATTCGAAATTATAGAGAAATTGAATTGATAGGAATAGAATAGGTTATGTATTGCGTAATTGAAACGTATGCTAATTTAAAAACAAGATGTAAAAATTTATTCGATATTATAGAGAAATTGAATTGGTAGAAATAAAATAGGTTATGTGTTACGTAATTGATACGTAATGATTATGAAAAAAAATGATGTATAAAATTATTCGATATTATGGAGAAATTAAGTTGATAGGAATAAAATAGGTTATTTTATATTGAATATAGGATTTATATAGGATTTGATATGCAATGAACTTATCTTGAGAATTTAAATGCTAATTTTTCCAGTGATTCATAAATCGTATTTTTACGCCTGTACTTTATATTGGGAGGAAAGTTAAGAAAAAGGGTTAGAGCTAACTGTATTTTTGTTGTTGAGAATGTTTTTCAAGTAGGAAAGACAAAGCCGAGTTGCTAATTACGACTTTTATAAGTTTAAATAGGGGTTTGCTGTTCTATTACGAGTAGAAAATATGATCATTGACTTTGAGATAGTTTCAGATTTGTCTGTACCGAGTTGCTTTTTCAAGTTTTCATCACAATATTGACTTTTCAATTATTATTAATATTTCATGTATTGTTGTATAATATTTTTGTTGACGTCAATTAATCGATTCGCCATCTTTCATTGTGGATTATGTTATTGTCACGATGACTAGAAGACATCGTGTTTTTCCAAAGTCCGAGTGCAGAGTCAGCTAAACGAGGACATAGCCAAGTACGCGCATGCGCGAGATTATGCGTATTGTTAACTAATTAGCGACAAGGCCTGAGGGACAGAGAGAGTAGAGATTCGACCACGGGAAGGCGAAGATCGGAGATCTAAAGAGAGGAGGGGTCAAGACGTGGATCGCAAGGTGGCGGCCCGTACGGAAACATCCACGACGAAAGACAACATCGTTTCGTCGAGCCGACCGCTTCTGTCTCTCACCACAACAACGCTCACGGTAGGAGGGGATGATGATTAAGGGAGGGATTTATTTAACTTCACCGTGGGGAGGGTTCTAAACATACAATGTTCCACCCTTCATAGACTGCCAACATCCTATATTTAAGTGTAAAGTGTTTTTGTACACATTAAATAGTATATGGTAAACTCAATGTCGAACTGTGTAATGTATGTTAGAGAAGGCTGGTCCCGAACCCCGGTCCCAACGGTCTTTTGAGCTACACCCAATCCAAGCTGAAATCCAAGACCGTGACATTGGTGGAGGTGCGGGTTTTCGTTAGGTTTTATCTTAGCGATACTGTTGGGGGTTCGTGGCCAGGTGGTGTTCTTCTTCAAGTGTTTCTTCATTATATTGGTTTTGTTCAGACATTTCTATGAGTAAAGAGAAACGTGCATCACCATCGTATACGTTAAGTGTTAAAACAGCTCTTGTTTGACGAAAATGACCGTAACACACTCTCTGAAGAAGCAGCGGGATTGACGACGCCAGGTCTGAAACCGCAGGGTACTGCGTTTTCTAGTGATAGTCTATCGCCTGATGGTGTTTTCAACGCGTCAGATAATTTGGTAGATCAAGTTCGGGATGACAGGCTGTTGATTCAGGCACAGGGTGATCTTCTAGGTGAGCTAGGTAAAAGCCGTATGAGTGTTTGGTCTAGAGCGAGTCGTCGGTTGCGGGATTTAAACCCAGAGTTTAACGGCGATCTTCCTCCTTTTCGTAGTCGAACAGGGTCATCGTCGAGCGAGCCCAGAGGGGAGACACAGGAGGAGTTTGAGGAACTTTTGGAGAAAACTTTTGAGTCTTTCAATACTCGTCGCTCAAACATGCCAGACAGGGTAAAACAGGAGAAGTTTCGTCCAGGGGTGGACTCGGTTCATGAATGGTTGGCGGAGTACGAGCGCAGGGCTAAAGCAAACTCGTGGAGGGATGATGAAAAACTAGGTTGTTTAGCTTGTTTCTTAGCAGGGGCGCCGTTGAGTTGGTTTCTGACAAAAGAGGCGAACCATCAAAAGCTAACGGAAGTCACTCCTACAACCCCAGCTCTATCATGGGGGGTGGTGAAGAGGGAGTTGTTGGGTCAGTTCGAACAGGTGGGACAGTTAACTCTCGTTAGGGCTCAGCTACGAGACAGGGTTCAAGAGCTAGGAGAGTCGGTGGAGGATTACGTGTTCGACGTGTTGCGATTGTGTAATAGCGTTGATCCGGAGATGGCAGAGGTTGACAAGGTAGAAAAAGTCATGAGTGGGTTGTTAGCCAGCGTAATGGACAAGGTAGTTATCGCCGAGAATGACACCGTAGATCAATTATTGACTAATTTGAAAAGAATTCAAAAGGGTAAATTTTGGGTTCAATGTCGTCTACCCAAAGGTGCAGAACGCAGGGTAGCGAGTGTCAGTGAAGTAACTCGACAAGATAAGATTCCGGGCTTGAGTGAGTTGACTGACCAAGTGAACTCGTTGACATTGGAGTTGTCAGCTCAAAAAGAAATGTTCGTCAACGTTCTACAATCTTTTCAAAATAGTCAAAGTTCAGGTCAACAGGGGGCGTCACCTAAATCTCCATCCGTTAATCGTTCAGGGCAGTACGAGTCAGCTAAAAGTTTTCGTTTCTTCTCGAACTTCTGACAGGCATGAAGGCCATGGTAGCTACAGGGGTAGTCGACCACAACAGGGTGGGGGTCGAGACCGTCAGCGGACAAGAGAGGGTAGGCCGGTCTGTTTTCTGTGTAATAGGCCTGGGCATTACATGTTGGGCTGTCCTAGTCTGAAAAAAGCGCAGGAGGCCGTTAAAAGCTCTGAATGCGAGGGAAAAGACTAACCACGGCCATGCAATCAGGGGGTGTGACTGTGGGTAGTTTAGATATAGAATCTGATAAGGACCCTGTTTTTAGAAGGTGGATGAGAACGGAACAGAAGAAGTACATAAGGGAGTTTTCAAGTTCCTATCCGTTCAATATTAAGTCAGATCAGAGTTCTGAAGTGGTAGAGTTAGGGGTGGTTGAAATTAGGACATTAGGTTCACTCCAAGTTTGTACGGTAGTTGAAGGGAAAGAGGTCGCTACTCTAATTGATTCGGGTGCAGCAGTCAGTAGTGTACGAGCTGAACTTGTACGTCATTTGAATCACGAGAAAGTGCATGGCTTGTCGTTACGCACAGCTAATAATTCTACTTTGCAGATTGTAGGTAAGGTGTTAGTGTCCGTAGGCATTGGAGGGGTAGGTTTCACAATACCTATGATAGCTGTTCAAGGGTTGTCAGCTTCATGTATAATTGGAACGGATTTTTGTGCCAAGTGTGCGACAACAATCGACTATGGAAATCAGTTTGTCACCTTTAAACATGGTGAGGGGTTAGTCTCAGTGCCGTTCGGCAACACTACAGGGGTTGTTTTGAAGACAGAGCCGAGGGAAGCGGAGACAGAGGATGTACTAAGTGTGTTAGTTGATTCTGAGATGGTAGAAATGGACGCACTAGCCAGTTAGGAAGTTGTGATACCCGGTGGTTCACAAAGGATGTGTAGATTTCAGTGTAAGGGTAGTTCAAGGCAGGGATTAGGTATGTTCGAGCCCAGACCGCATTTACTCATTACGCAAGGGTTATTTTTGACGAGAGGACTTTTTGAGAAGATCGGAGATGGTAGTATGATGTTGACTAATACGTCTAGCAGCCCTCGCACAGTGTATAAGGGTACAACATTAGGGGTGTTTGAGAAAGTAGAAGAGATTCGCGAGGGTGATTTCACGGATGAGACTCAGAAGATTGATAGTTACGGGGTGCATGAAGTGCGAATAGGCGAGAAAATAGATGTAAGTGCCAAGCTAGACATCAACCCTGACCTAGGGGGTGGGGAACGTGCTGAGTTGGTAGGGTTGTTGAACAAATATGCCGAACAGTTCGCGTGGACACCTAACCAGATGGGGATGGGTAATGTAGGCGAATGTGATTTAGAGTTGTTAGAGAATAAACCAGTTCACAGTTCTCCCTATAGGGTTGCGAAGAAAGAGAGGGATGTTATTAGGGCGCAGGTCGATGAGATGCTGCAGAATGGGGTAATTAGGCCTTCTCGAAGCCCTTTCGCGAGTCCAGTAGTCTTAGTCAAGAAGAAGTCGGGTGCATGGCGTTTCTGTGTTGACTACAGAAAAGTAAATAAGATTCTCAAACCTGATTCCCACCCTTTACCCTTGATTGACGACATCTTGTCATACCTCAATGGTGCGCGGTTTTTCTCAACCCTCGACTTGTTTTCGGGGTATTGGCAGTTGCCTATGTCTGAGTCTTCGAAGGAAATAACAGCATTCATAACTCCAGAGGGGCTGTATGAATTCGAGGTCCTACCCTTTGGTTTAGGGGTGGCACCCGCCTTGTTTTCTAGGGCCATGAATAAGATCTTAGCTGGATTACAGTGGAGCGCGTGTGTATGTTATTTAGACGACATTGTATGCATGGGGGAGACTTTCGCAACGCATTTAGAGAGGCTAAAAAGGGTGCTAAATCGTTTTCGTGAAAGTGGCCTGACGTTGAACCCCGCGAAATGTTCTTTTGGGTATCAAACAATTAAGGTACTAGGTCATCAAGTGAATGCGTATGGAATAGCGCCAGATCGGGAGAAAGTCAGGGCAGTCGAAGAGTTCCCTACCCCTAAGAGGTTAAAAGACGTGCGAGCGTTCATAGGGTTAGCCAACTTTTACAGGAAATTCATAGAAAACTTCAGTCTAATCGCGCGGCCGTTGACTCTTCTCACAAGAAAGAACGTGAAGTTTGAGTGGGGGGAAGAACAGGCAAAGGCATTCCTAGAGTTGAAAGAGAGACTCATTACTTCCCCTGTATTGCGTCATTTCGAGGAGGGTTGTGAGGTCGAACTACACACGGACGCTTGTAACTACGGGTTAGGAGCAATCCTCATGCAACGCATAGAGGGGGATTTGCATCCTATTAGTTATGCGTCGCGACGCCTTACTGACGCAGAAAGCCGCTACAATACGACGCATTTAGAGTGTTTAGCGATCGTATGGTCGATTGGCGTTTACAGGCAGTTTCTTTTCGCTCGTTTTTTCAAAGTGGTTACCGATCATTGTAGTCTTTGTAACCTGACTAACAACTCTGACGCAACAGGCAGATTAGCAAGGTGGGCGATCAAATTACAGGAATATGACTATAAGATCTTTCACAAATCTGGAGCGATGCACATGGCACCTGATTGTTTGTCCCGTTATCCGGTAAAAGCCGAAAAACTCATTGACACGACTATCGAAGACGAAGGTATGGATACGCGCGTATTATCAATCAATTTGGAGAATATGGCCGACTTACAACAGGAAGATAGGGAGTTGCGTGATCTGGTTCAGGCATTAGAGAAGCCGGATGAAGCGACGTCGCGAGTTAGGAGGCAATCGCGTAGTTTTGTGTTGCAAGATGGGGTTTTGTATAAGAAAAATTTCGATTCAAGGGGTGCAAACAAGTTATTGGTGATTCCGGAAAGCCTTAAATATGAAGTGTTGTACAGCTGCCATGACAGTGTCATCAGTGGTCACTTGGGATATGCCAAGACGTACGGTAAAGTCAAGGAGCGTTTCTTTTGGCAAGGCATGTCGAAGGAAGTCGAACTTTATTGTAAGGGTTGTCCTGACTGTCAAGCTAGGAAGCGACCTACACAGAAACCAGCGGGGCTGTTACAGCCCATTGTAGTTGGTAGGGCATTCGATAAGATCTCGGTTGATATTCTTGGCCCATTCCCGAAATCTGAGAACGGTAACACCGTTATTATTTGTTGTACCGATTACGCCACGCGGTGGGCGGTGACTGGATGTCTCAAATCGGGGGGTGCAAGTGATGTAGCTGGATTCCTTGTATCTCAGGTTATTTGTAAGTACTCATGTCCCAGGGAGATTCTAAGCGACAGAGGCGCTGTTTTTAGGGGTAATTTGGTCACAGGCATTATGAAGGGATTAGGGGTGCGTAGCACCTTCACCAGTTCTTATAGACCCGCCTGTAATGGCCTAGTTGAACATTACAATGGCCTCATGAGTCAGATGTTGTCAAACTATGTAGCATCTAATCACCGAGATTGGGATCTTTATGTCGACCTGGTTACTTTTGCCTACAACACGTCTAGGCAAGAGACGACTCGTTTCACCCCATTTTACTTAGTATACGGACGCAATCCCGTGCTACCCGTTGACATTGGTCTGGGACTGCACGATGATCTGGAGACGGACGTCACTAAGATCATAGGGAAAGTCCACGAGGCGAGACAGTTAGCTGTGGAGCGGATTGGTGAGGCGCAGCGAAAACAAAAAATTCGATATGACTCTCAACATCGTCATGTCGAGTATGCGGATGGTCAACTTGTCAAGGTGTTTTCCCCTATTCGTCAAAAGGGAAAGTCTGATAAGTTACAGCTACGATGGCAGGGTCCATATAAGGTCATACGTAAGGTATCAGACGTGAACTATGTAGTTGCCCTCAAGAAAGGATCCAAGATTGTGAACGACGTGGTTCATGTAATTCGTATGAAACCGTTTTATGCCCCGGATCAGTGGCGGTTGAGGAGTGCGCCAAGTCAGTAGAGATGTCCCTCGTGGTTATGTTATAGATTGTCCATTTGTCTAGGTTTTGATTATTATTTTAGTGTTGTCAAGCAAAGTTGTCTGTGAACTGTATTTCATTCGTAGTCGCAGTCTATGGTAGCAGTAGCGTTTCAGTTTTCTTTGGTTGACAGAATTGATGACCAGAAATGTTGTACAGGCTCAACACGAATGCGACGTAGTATGAATGCGACGTAGAGTGAATGAAGATGTTATTGTTGATGTAAATCCACCTCAGTCAGCGATAAATGTTGAAAATCAACCCACTTCTTCCAGTACTTCAAGTATCAAGGACAGTGAGTCAGGCGGTATTCAAATGTCAGCTTGGGAACAGAAATTGACAACATTTCTGTCGTCTACAGATCCCTGTTACAATGTTCTAGATGAAATTACAAATGAATTACTCGTTTTTCTCTCCGAGGCTGTTCACACTATTCCAGGACCCGTGCACCCAGCGGTTAAGCACTACAGGGCAAGAAAGAAGAGAGAACTTGAGAAGAACATTCACTCGTATAAATGTTCAAGTAATCCACAAAGGAAAACCAAGAGAGAGAAACAGAAGAGAAACCAGCAATATAACTATGATCTTACTCAATTTCTGTATTACAACCAGCGGAGAAAAGTTGTAGGCAATATTATGAACACTAGCAAAACAAGTACATGTTCTATTCCTTTGAAAACTGTCGAAGAACACTTTTCTAATGTATTTGGTGAAGAAAATGTGCGTACCTCCTTTGATGATCTAAACACCACGACCATAGAAGGTAACACGATGATCACAGATGATACTTACAACTTAACATTATCGGTTGAAGAAATAAATGAGGCTATGATGAGGATCAACATTGACACAGCACCTGGACCGGATGGCGTACTTGTTCGAGTACTTCGAGAACTAAAATGTGGCAAAACCCTCAGTCTCCTGGGGAATGCTATTTTCAGAACCAATTACGTACCTCTGAAACTAAGAGAGGGGAGAACCATTCTCATATTCAAAGGGGGAGAAGAAAAAAATATATCGAATTGGCGGCCGATAACAATATTCTCTATAGTAAGAAGAATTATTGAGAAAGTCCTTGACAAACGTCTTCGTTCCCTAGTAGAATTTTCAACTCACCAGCGTGGCTTTGTTTCCACACCGGGAACGTTCGTCAACTCCTCTATCATTAATGGGTGTCTTAAAGATGCAAAGTACAAGAAAAAAGACTGCTGTGTTACGTTCCTAGATGTAAGTAAGGCATTCGATAATGTTGGCCATCTGCACATTGAACGATGTCTAAATAACCTACCAATACCAAGTAAGCTTCGTGATATTATTTTGTCATTTACAACTGATAATGTTATCCAAGTTGAAGTCAACAGAAGTGAAACCAAGTGTATACCAGTTAGAAGAGGAGTTCCACAGGGTGCACCGCTTTCACCTACTCTGTTTAACCTTTCAATTGATCACATAATAAGAGAACTAACGGAAAAAACTGTATCGTCATCTCTTGGTTATTCATTAGTTCAAGAATTAGATCACGTATCTGCAGTTGCTTTTGCTGATGACTTGGCGGTGATAGGAAGAGATATTCATTCTTCTTCTGATCTTGTATCAATGGCAGAAATGAGTTTTCGCAAAATTGGACTTGAAATAAACTCTTCGAAGAGTAACGCAATCAATATAGCATTGGGGAAACTTTCTTCCGAGCCTATTGTATCTAACACCGGAACAATTATTCAAGCAATAGGACCAGCAGAAAAAATCAAGTATCTGGGGATTGATTTTAACAGTGAAATTGTAATTAACAAAAATAAAATCATAAATAGCTTGCACAAAGACATCGTAAAGCTTATTTCTTCGGACTTGCTAAAACCTGACCAAAAACTCAATATCCTCAATCAATTTATATGGCCCACTCTAATTTATCCTCTTCAATGTGCTCCGATCAAGAAATTGAGTGATAACTTTCTTGAGGATATAGACAAAATAGTGCGAAGTGCTGTGAAAGAGATTGTTGGTATTCCCGGAGACACACCCACATCTTTCATATACTCCCCGAGGAAATTCCGAGGACTTGGTATAATGCGAGCCACGTGGGAAGCCAACATACAAAATTTCAATATTTGTAGAAAATTAAAAATAGTAGATGACCCTCTTCTTCACACCGTGCGAAACTTGAATGACGAAATGACTGATTGTGTATCGAAATTAAAGCTCACGGATTCTGTTGTTCTTGACAACCGTACAACAGGTAGAATGCTGCGGAATATAATGAGAGAGAAGTCATTTCAAGAGTGGGTCGATCTTCCTCATAAAGGAAGAGGAGTTGAGCTCTACAAAGACACACCAAGAGCTAACAAGTGGGTTTACACAAAAGAAGGGCTATCTTCTTCCCAGTGGACAAACAGCATTAAGATGTCTGTAAACCTCGCAGCTGTGCGCGCCGTGCCAGGCAGATCTTTCGAGAGCACCCGTTGCCGCCATCCGGCGTGCAATGAGTATGAAACACTTCCACATGTTCTCGGATCCTGTCTCAAGGGAGAGTTACTGCGAAACAACAGGCATCACAATGTAAGGAGACTGGTGGCTGATGCGTTCAAACAGAAAAATTGGGACGTATACGAAGAAATTTCATGTCTGTCTACATGTGGTTCGACGAAGAGGGTTGACATCATAGCCATCAGACATGATAAAAAGATGGTTCTGATATTAGATCCCACTATCAGATTTGAACTAGGCTCAACGCAGGCGGAAGACGTGAACAAAGAAAAGAGGGACCATTATATGCCATGCATCCCCGACCTAGCTCGAAAGTATAAGATAGATTGTCAATACTGGAACGTTATTGGTCTTTTCTTGGGAGCCCGAGGTGTAATTCCATCTTTTTTCACTAATTTTTTGAAGACATATGCCATTTCCACCATTAATTTAGATCACATAGTAACGTCAATTTTAAAAGACTCGTCTTTCATTCTCCACAATCATCTCTATTATAACTCATCATAAACATTACAGAACGTTTTTTTATTTTTATTCAAACTATTTAATCTTAAAACTTATTATTATTATCTGTATTATTTTTTTTCAATAACGTTCATTTTTTTTAAATCTTCGATTTTTATACTTAGATATAAGTTAATAATTTTATATACGTAATTTAGTAATTCAATTGTAATTCTGTATAGATTTATAAAGCTGGATCCTAGTGGTCAATCACATTTTGTGAACAGCTGACATTAAAATTGTTATTCTCTCTCTACAGTCTAGGATGAGATAACGCATTCACAACAATACATTTATTTCATATTTAGTACAGTTAGTTTTGTTTTCTCCACGAATTGTTGCCGAATGATGTTGTGCTGTTATGTCTACTCATGTCTACTTATACAAATACTGTGTTTTAGTCGGGGGTTTAAGGGGGGTTTTTAGGTGCGTACCGAATATAATTCACTTTTTTGTGGCACTGTATGCGAAGTGTCGAGACTAAGACATGGTTAGTTGTAAACTCGACGTGAGTGGGTGGTCCTTTGGAGAGTTTGAATATCGATATTTTAATCGGCCGGTTATAATTTTTGTATGTTAATGATTTGGGGATACTAATTTTATTTTATATATTGAATAGAGAAAAAAAAAGATATACAGTGAATGACCGTGAAGAGAGCATGGAAGGTGAGAGTAGGAAGGCGCCGGCTCCACTGTGGATTCCCAATTTCCGCGAGAGGGGAATTGCGACGCAATAATTTGAACAAGAACGTCGCGCCACAACAGCGAAGATGATATTCCGTTCGCTTCGCTCCACGTGCCTGTGTGTCTACGACAGCGCGCTGAATCGACAAGGCAGTGTGAGATTGTGTATAGCCTTGCTGCGGGATGCAGAAAAGACGCTGATGGTGCTGATGGTGGTGGATTCGGATGCCTCGCTGAGTTATCTATAAGCGTCAAGTTTCAAGATGTGATGTCGTGTACAGTGTTCGCCACAACAAGTGTTCGGACTAGAAACACGTGCGGACAGAGAGATACACTCAAGACATGACATGTTTTTTTTTATCACTAGTAGGCCTATTTGAGAGGAATTCTGTTTTCTTGTGCATTATTGTTTGTTCATACATGTGCATTATTTTATCATCAATTCTTATAATATGGTTTTTCTCAAGTTACCAATTAGCTAGATTGGTATAGTTTTTCTTACTTTTCATAACGTTATATTGCACATTTTGTCAATTGTTACTGTCTAATCTTATTGTTGTGTACACATTTGATTTTCTTTTCTTTCACTAGCGGTAGGAGGTTGGAACTTTGACAATAATTTCGGGTTTAGTGGGTTCCGCAGTTGTTGGTGAGAGCTAGAGTGGTACGGGATGGAAGAGGACGGCTGTGGAAGATGGACTTCCGGGAGCAGAAGACAGTCATGGAGAGCCATTGAGGACGGAGGACCGACGAGAGAAGCGTGAACACGAATCGTCCTGAAGCCTGAGGGACATCAGACGCTCACGACCAAGGTCAGGATGTGGAAGGAACAGTACGGAAAGACACCAAGAGATTTGAGACCTGAAAATCGGGGCGATTTTCAATGTGGGAGGGGAAGTGTCACGATGACTAGAAGACATCGTGTTTTTCCAAAGTCCGAGTGCAGAGTCAGCTAAACGAGGACATAGCCAAGTACGCGCATGCGCGAGATTATGCGTATTGTTAACTAATTAGCGACAAGGCCTGAGGGACAGAGAGAGTAGAGATTCGACCACGGGAAGGCGAAGATCGGAGATCTAAAGAGAGGAGGGGTCAAGACGTGGATCGCAAGGTGGCGGCCCGTACGGAAACATCCACGACGAAAGACAACATCGTTTCGTCGAGCCGACCGCTTCTGTCTCTCACCACAACAACGCTCACGGTAGGAGGGGATGATGATTAAGGGAGGGATTTATTTAACTTCACCGTGGGGAGGGTTCTAAACATACAAGGTTCGGCTCACGGTAATATGACCGACTCAATAATGTCGACGACCAAAATATCGCGACAATAAGGTCGCGGCAATAATACCGCGAGAGACATAACATCGCGGGTACATAATATCGCGGAGGCCAAATAACCGCGGACAAAATGACCGCGGTCAAAATGATCGCAGACCAAAGAGCGCGGCGACCATATGATCGCGGGCAATAAGATCGCGGCGACCAAATGATCGCGGGCAATAAGATCGCGGCGACCATATGATCGCGGGCAATAAGATCGCGGCGACCAAATGATCGCGGACAAAAAGATCGCGGGCAATAAGATCGCGGCGACCATATGATCGCGGGCAATAAGATCGCGGTGACCAAATGATCGCGGACAAGAAGATCGCGGGCAAAAAGATCGCGGGCAATAAGATCGCGGGCAATAAGATCGCGGCGACCCAATGATCGCGGTCAAAAAGATCGCGGGCAATAAGATCGCGGCGACCATATGATCGCGGGCAAAAAGATCGTGGGCAATAAGATCGCGGCGACCATATGATCGCGGGCAATATGATCGCGGAGTACATATGATCGCGGGTAATAAGATCGCGGGCAATAAGATCGCGGCGACCATATGATCGCGGGCAATATGATCGCGGGCAATAAGATCGCGGCGACCATATGATTGCGGGCAAAAAGATCGCGGGCAATGAGATCGCGGCGACCATATGATCGCGGGCAATAAGATCGCGGCGTACATATGATCGCGGGCAAAAAGATCGCGGCGACCAATTATGATCGCTCGTTCTCACCCGTGGTCGCCCGAGCATTGTGCATCATTCAGGCGGCATTTGCCGGTAAACGGCGGGTCGGATCGAAACGAGGGTGGCACCGTTGGATGCACATCTACGAAACACGCATTCGTGTACAGGGTTTGACCGGGATTCGAACCACCGCTCTACGACCATCGCTGCATATCGTTGAACACGGTGGTGCCCATAAGAGACACTCAGGTGAACTTTGCAGGAGAACGGCCGGTCGGATCGGGCTGATTCGACCACACGGGTGTAGAGGGGCACGATCCGCGTGCGGCTGCGTTCCGTCGCGGCGTTCGGAAATGGGGGCTCGCCGCTCGGACAAGATATCATTTTTTGGCCTAGTCGTGTTTTCCCTATACCCGAGATTTGCATACTTTTACCGGCAATTGCCGGCGAACGGCGATTCGGATCGAGACGGAGGTGGCATCAGTGGATGCACACCGACGAAACGAGTATTCGTACTTGGGTTCGGCCGGGATTCGAACCGCCGTTCTCCGACCATCGCTGCAAATCGTATAACACGGCGGCGCCCATAAGAGACATTCGGGAGAGCTTTGCAGGAGAACGGCTGGTCGGTTCGGGCTGATTCGACCACGGGCGGATAGAGGAGAACGATGCGCGTCTTTTATTGCCGATGCGGCCGCGTTCCATTGCGGCGTTCGGAAACGCGGGCCCTTACAAGATTGCTGTTTTCGGCCTAGCCGTGTTTTCCCTATACCCGAACGGTGCATCGTTCACAAGGTGATTACCGGCGAACGGCCGGTTGGATCGAGATGATTCGACCACAGGCGTGTAGAGGGGCGCACGGCGCGTCTTTTTTGGCCCGTGCGGCCGCGATCCGTCGCAGCGTTCGTAAACGCAGCCTCGGAATAGATCCCTCGTTCTCACCCGCGGTCGCCCTATGCCCGAGCATTGTGCATCGATTGCCGGCGCACGGCGGATTCGACAAGCGTAATTCAAGTTATGGTTCGGGTATCCGTCCGCGAGTTTCGTCCGCGATCATATGTATGCCGCGACCGCGATCTCATTGCCCACGATCACATGGTCGCCGCGATCTTATTGCCCGCGATCATATGGTCACCGTTTTGTCCGCGATCATATAGTCGCCGCGATCTTTTTGTCCGCGATCTTTTTGTCCGAGATCATTTCGTCCGCTAACATATGTTCGTCGCGATTTCACTGCCCGCGATCATATGGTCGCCACGATCTTATTGCCCGCGATCATATGGTCACCGCGATCCTATTGCCCGCGATCATATGGTCGCCGCGATCTTTTTGTCCGCGACATGTTTGTCCGCGATCATATGGTCACCGCGATCTTTTTGCCCGCGATTTTTTTGTCCGCGATCATATGGTCGCCGCGATCTTTTTGCCCGCGATCTTTTTGTCCGCGTTCATATGGTCGCCGCGATCTTTTTGCCCGCGATCTTTTTGTCCGCGATCATATGGTCGCCGCGATCTTTTTGCCCGCGATCTTTTTGTCCGCGATCATATGGTCGCCACGATCTTTTTGCCCGCGATCATATGGTCGCCGCGATCTTTTTGCCCGCGATCTTTTTGTCCGCGATCATATGGTCGCCGCGATCTTTTGTCCGCGATCATATGGTCGCCGCGATCTTTTTTCCCGCGCTCATTTTGGTCGCGATATTTTTGTCTGCGCGACCTTATGTACGCGCGATCATTTCACCCACTCGATATTATTGCCGCGAGATTATTGACCGCGGTCTTATGTCCGCGCTCTTTTTGCCGCGATCTTTTTGCCGGCTACCCCAAGGTTCCACCCTTCATAGACTGCCAACATCCTGTATTTAAGTGTAAAGTGTTTTTGTACACATTAAATAGTATATGGTAAACTGAATGTCGAACTGTGTAATGTATGTTAGAGAAGGCTGGTCCCGAACCCCGGTCCCAACGGTCTTTTGAGCTACACCCAATCCAAGCTGAAATCCAAGACCGTGACATAGGATTGTGTACGATGGAAAAAAATGCTAGAGTTGAAACTAAGGTTTGCTCGAAAACAGCATAAAGATTTGAGTGTATTATTTTGATTATGTATTGTATTGTGTTGAAAGATGAGGAAACGATAAATTCAACTCCAGCAAATTTGGATTTTTATTTTCATATGTTTTTTTTATATGACATCACTTGGACTAATTGACTTTAAATCGTAATTGCATTAACTGTTTTAAGATAAATTGTATCATGTTCATTGTATCATGATCAAATTCATCATGTAAATAAGATAGTAAGAAACGTTGGTTTTTAGTTTGTTTGTTTGGATTTGTGTTCGTTCGTTTGATGTAAAATGACATTGTGCTATAACTTGACGTGTTTAGTATTATGTATTTTGTATTATGTGATTGTTTGATTTGAAAAAAAAGCTAGAGTTGAAACTGAGGTTTGCTCGAAAACAGCATGTAGATTAAAGAGGGTATTATTTTCATTTTGTATTGTATTCTATTGTTTGGATAGATAAGGAAGCCATGAATTCGATTAGAGCAACCTAGAGTTTTTTCTTCTATTGTAATAATTGTAGTTGTAATTATTGTGTACAAATGTCATATCTTGGTAGGAGGCATAACATTAAATATAAAATTTTATTTACGGGGCTATCATTGTATAATTAAAATTGTTCAATTCAATGTTTTTAGGATTCAAATTTTTTTTTAGGGGGCAATTGTAACGTTACATACAGTTTTATGGTTTTCATCTGTTAAAAGTGTGTCTAATTTTATTTTGTAAGAATGTGTGTCTAATTTTATTCTGTAAGAATCATGTCGTACGAGATTTATACTTTTATTGAGTAATTTAGTATTTTCTCATGTTGTATGGTCTTGCACGTGTTGGTGAAGGTCTAAAACAACCCTCACAAGGGGCCAGGTCAAGGCAAAAGAGAGCTAAGAGTGGTTGCATTTAGTCAAGAATATGGAAGCTAATAAATTAAATTGTTATTATTTTTTGCATAAGGGTAGATGTCTTGGGGTTTCAGTTCAGAACATTTTTTTCATCTGGACAATTTCAAAAACAAATTCACACATGTTAAGTTAGCCATAAATTCAGTCTTTGTTAAATATCAAGTGTCAACCGGGGAAAGTTTGTTTTCAAACAACAAACATTTTCATCATCCGAGCTAAATACGCCCAATCAGAACTCTGCTTTGGATCACATAGCAACCAATCAAAATTTATTTTCAATATTATAATATACTTAGGGGTTGGACCAAAAAGAAGTTGGAAATAAATATGTAAGTAAATAATTGTTGTAACTCCTAACTAATGTGTTCATTTAAATAAAATATATGCGTTGCGAATTCATTATGTGTTTGTGTTATGTCAATTAATAGAAGAAACGTTAAAACCCAATATGAAAAAAAAAAAAATCATGTTTCTTAATTTTGTACAGTAAACTTTTCACCAACTTTTGTAAAAAGTTCAAAATAAAGAAGAGGACAATTCATCAAATAGCCATGCTGGCCTTGAGGGGTTCAATTACAATCCTTAGGAATCACTTAAATGGTCAGCAGCTAAGGATCTAATTTGATTTCTATCAAACAGAAGCTGTCATGCTCAAGTTTCCCAGTTGCTCAATCAAACCACATGACTTATTTAATATAGTGTGTATATTGTCACGAAGATAAGTGGTTTCTAAATTATTATAGGTTAACTTGTAATACCTACTTATAATCAGTGAAGTGGGAAATGTAGCTCATACTTGTGGGAGCTTGGATTGGATATCGCTTGGCATGCGAAAGGGAAGGTGATCATCCTAGATTGACTATTATCGGGAATACTATCTGATGGAATTAGACACAGTCGTTGGAATAACTAACATTGATTTATTGGTGAACGAAGATGATGCAAATGCTGAGCAAGCATTTGCGTAACAAGAAGTTACTGGTGTTGACACGTACATCGTATCGGTCGTTCAACCGTAGTAATGTCTGCTAACCAAATAACCCTTCCAAAATAATAATTAGTAAAAATAGTTATTTAACATTATACTCATCGACCGGTTGATCTGCTCCATACAAGACGTGCGCCCGAGTTATTGATTGTAGATCTCGAAGGCGGTCCTCATCTTCACACACACACACGTGGCACACTTATTACATCAGATGTAGATCGTCGGATGTTCTGGGCGGAAGTGAGAGTGAGTATAGGTAAGATGCCTCTCAGGCGTGATTACTCTAGTACACGTATTGGTCACTCTGATAAGGTGTCGCGCAGCTGTATTATGCTGAGTGACAGTTATCACTTGAGGTCGTTGTCGTTGTTCTAATAAGTGGGGTGACAGCTAGGTTAGGCATGGCCGTGACAGTATATAATATACGTACATATATATGTGTTTTGTTTTTTTTATATTTTTTTCCATTGTGTTTTATATAATTTCTCTCTAGTGTATAATTTGTTTTTTAGATAATTATTCAGAATAATTTCTTGTTATTTATATTTGTTATTTTGTTATTTTGTGTTATTCTGTGGCCAAGTGGCAACCGTATTGTCGGCAGTGTTTTAATAAAAACTATTCTTCTTCTTCTACCATTTCAAATTATTTCAAAAATCTGAATCATTCACTGAGTTTCACTCGTAGGAAGAGTGTGTGGAATGATATCCCAATTGTTGAATGAAAAACTGATGTAATAAATACACAATACCTCATCATATGCCATCAACAAATTTGAAACCAATAGTAACAATGATAAGACAATTTCGAACTGTCAATAAATTATAATGAACCGCAGAACTCTTTAAAATAGCTCTCATGACTCGCAAAAGCCGCGGAATCTGTTATGCTCTCTGTTTTGCAGTAAACATCCTAAATTTTATTCAAGTTTTCATCATTTGAAATTTCGACCACAAAGATGGGCCTCCATATTATTAGTGGGCTTTCTGTGATGGAGGACATTTCAGTTTGTATAAAAAAGTGTCAGAATTTTGCAATATGCTCAATATATATTGGAAGTTTGTTATTTAATTTGTCATCAATTTATTATTATATGTATATTTAATTTATCACATGTCTCAATGCATAATGTATTTGTCTTAGTTCGGATCGGTATTTTCTAGAATGGTGATTTTATTCTTGCCATATCCATGTACGTCTTAGTTCGGTTGGCTGTATAGAGGTATCTATTTAATAATGTCTGCAGTCTAGTGAACAAATAATCGAAATGTCATGTTTCATTATGTGAGGCTTGCAATGCGGTTGAATAAAGCAACTTTCTCCTTCTTCACGACTAACTATATATTCACGAATAACATTAGTTATATTGTCACGGTCTTGGATTTCAGCTTGGATTGGGTGTAGCTTAAAAGACCGTTGGGACCGGGGTTCGGGACCAGCCTTCTCTAACATACATTACACAGTTCGACATTGAGTTTACCATATACTATTTAATGTGTACAAAAACACTTTACACTTAAATACAGGATGTTGGCAGTCTATGAAGGGTGGAACCTTGGATGTTTAGAACCCTCCCCACGGTGAAGTTAAATAAATCCCTCCCTTAATCATCATCCCCTCCTACCGTGAGCGTTGTTGTGGTGAGAGACAGAAGCGGTCGGCTCGACGAAACGATGTTGTCTTTCGTCGTGGATGTTTCCGTACGGGCCGCCACCTTGCGATCCACGTCTTGATCCCTCCTCTCTTTAGATCTCCGATCTTCGTCTTCCCGTGGTCGAATCTCTACTCTCTCTCCGCCCCTCAGGCCTTGTCGCTAATTAGTTAACAATACGCATAATCTCGCGCATGCGCGTACTTGGCTATGTCCTCGATTAGCTGACTCTGCACTCGGACTTTGGAAAACACGATGTCTTCTAGTCATCGTGACAATATAATAAGAATATAATAAACAAATACATCGAGTTGAGTCATTGAACCAATTTCGAAAAAGCAACATTTTATATTCTCCCTGTATAGATTTACAGATGACGAGATACAGACAAACCTAAGACAAGTTTTTCAACTAAAATTGCAATATTATTTGATCTTTACTCTCTCAAATCTCATTAGTAATAATATTATCAATAATTGTCTACTTACAACTTGGAAGGCTCAAGGATTCGGTTTGAATAGAATTCATGACGAGGAGTAAATGGAAAAGTGAATTGGAACGAACAAAATTTGAGACTTCTCCAATGAGATTGAGTTCCCTAAGAAACATTTTATATTTTCGTCTGTTGATGATATTGTTCATATTTAATTTACATAGAAGCCCATTCGCTGAATTTCAATACTATATGAATATATTGTTATAACAAACCTCGCCAACAATCCTTTTATTGACAATCAGATCACCCCCTCAAAGGACCCGGACACCTTGACGTGGTGTGGGGGCTTGCGTGGCCCAGAGATCCCCAGAGCTATCGTCGGGAGCAATTTCTTTGCTCCCAGCAGGGTCACCCATGGCGATAAGGTCTGGGGTGAGGGTCCAGACTAAGTTCGGACCGTCGGTCGAGTGGGTTCCTTCTGGTGACCGGGGTATGTGTTGGGAGTACTGAGCTTTGCTTTTTCTTTTCATTCCTCTCCTCATCTGTAGTCTTCTTTCTTCTCTTCTTCCTTCATTTTCTTTCTTCTTGTCGGCTCCCTCCATATGCTTGAATCGCCCACATCTGTTGACAAAAATGGCAAAGCACAAGGACATGAACCCAAGCTTAAGGTGTTAACAATCGTGCCGAGGAGCTGAATGGCTACGGGTCAAGTTAGTCGCAAACGATGAACTCTGGACAAATGGCGACCTCCAGTTTTACCATAGCCCTACACCCACAAGCGGGGCTCTGTGGGAGGTGACATATATTTCCCTAGCTACTCGTGGGACCAAATATGGATACACCCTACTCAAACCCAATCCCCCCCCCCAAAAAAACGACCTCGATCACTATTTGCAAACACTATACCAAAAGATCAAATATTGAAAAATCTGAACACTTATAAAGTGAATTGTCCCAGATTCCTAATAATAGAACGAATCGACTCGACTGGCACTAACAAGACTTTCGAACACGTCTCCCTCTTCGGTATAGAAAAAGCCATATCCGGTATAGCCGGATCTGTACGAAACGTTTCGAAGGTGAATGGTAAAAAAGTGTTACTTGTTGAGACTGCTAACGACATTCAATCAGGACTTCTGCTCAAATCTACCACCTTTTCCAACATGTTCGATATTAAAGTCACACCCCATGCATTTCTCAACTCTTCCAAGGGAGTAATCAGCTGCAGCGACCTGATGTGTTGCGAGGTTGACGAAATAAAACAAGAGCTTGCTGCACAAAATGTGACCGACGTCTATAGAATTACTCGCCGGCAAGACGGAAAAGTTATACCGACCCCTACGCTCATCCTGACATTCTATACAAGCAATATTCCATCCAAAGTAATGGCTGGCTACAATTCTATTACAGTTGGACCTTATATTCCTAATCCGACCAGATGTTTAAATTGTCAGAGATTTGGTCATACTCAGAACTACTGTAAGGGGAAACCTACTTGCCCTAACTGCGGCCAGGATGATCATGGCGAGGAGTTCTGCGTGTCCGATGTCCGCTGCATCAACTGCAGTGATGGACACCCAGCGACATCCAAACTATGCAAGAAATGGCAAGAGGAAAAAAAGATCAGTGAACTCCGGACCGTGGAGAAACTCTCTTATCGAGACGCTCGCATCCAATATAGACAGCTATTTCCCACTTTCACTTTACCTTCTACTTACGCAAAAGTTACCACTGTACCAAAACAATCGGATGAATTACAACTGCTAAGAGAAGAGAATAAAAGACTTACAGAATCCCACAAATTACTTCAAGAAACTGTGCTGACACAAAATAAGAAAATGGATGAGATGCAATCTAAAATCAATGACTTAATTAGCATGCTGAAAACTAAGTTCACAACGAATGACGACTCGAGCGAACCAGCGGAAAATGACTCTGCTGCTGTTGAGAACATCGATGTCATGAGTGTAGAGCCATCGGCTTCAGATTCTGAACCTGAAAACGACGATTTCGCACTCTCTAAAAACCGACGGAAATCTAAAAAAGAAATCACTAGACAGAAAGATGTAGCCACTGCATTAGGCATTCCCTTAAAACCTTCTGGAGGGAAAGCAACGTTTTTAAAAAGATCCTGAGACGTTGTCTGGCCTTGGCTTAAGCAACTTCGGATTAAAAAGCGAAGAATTAAAACCAAACATCATGGCGCTATTACAATGGAATTGTAATGGGTACAATATACACAGAGAAGAGATGAGACTCTTAATATCCGATTTTAATCCTATTCTATTCTTTTTACAAGAAACGCATTTTAAGCAGACCGACTCTCCATTTTTACGTAATTATAAGTTTTACCAATTCAACGACCTAAGTGGAAGCAAAGCCAGTGGAGGGGTAGCAACTGTTGTACATGACTCCTGCTATGCTACCTCACTCCAGCTTAGAACACCTTTGCAAGCAGTGGCAATTCACGCACATCTTCCTCAGCCTGTTGCTTTCTGTAATGTATACCTCCCTGAGTGGGCTCCTGTAACAATGACAAATCTACAACGTCTTGTTGATCAACTGCCCCGACCGTACGTCTTGTTGGGAGATTTCAACGCCCATAACCGTCTCTGGGGGGATACAATGGCAGACACTAATGGAAGAGGCCGTCTATTGGAAGATTTTTTCAACACAAATGACTTGATAATACTCAATAATGGAGAGAAAACGAGGTTCAATGCTGATGTTGGTACAAAATCCGTAATTGATCTCTGTGTATGCTCACCTTCATTTGCTCCACTTCTGGAAATGTCTAGCCACGATGACCTCTGCGGCAGTGATCATTATCCGTTGATACTGAAAGTTCACACCAATCATCGACAGGCCAAGCGATGGGCGCAGTGGAACCTGCGCCGTGCTGATTGGCCCAAGTTCACTGGGCTAGTTGACTTGAGGGATGCAACATATGTGTCATCTGTTGACTAAAAAGTTCACATAGTTACAGATAAAATTATCAGTGCAGCGGAGATGAGTATTCCCCTAACGTCTACAAACCCTCCTCACATCCCAGTTCCCTGGTGGAATGCGGAGTGTCAAGTGGCAATACAGAAACGAAAGCGGGCTCTCAAAATATTCCACACGTACCCAACGACAATGAATCTCATTGCCTTCCGGAGGCTCCGTGCCAAAGCTCGATATACCATCAAACAATCCAAGAAAGCCTCTTGGAATGATTATGTTTCCTCAATCAATCGTCACACGTCCCCCACGAAAGTGTGGAATCGTATCAAAAAGATTGATGGCAAATATAGATCTCAATCAATATCAGGTATCGAAGTTGATGGTGCTATTGTCACAACTCCAGAAGACATTGCCAATGTGATCGGTGAACACTTCTCTGGCGTCTCTTCCTCTCACCACTATTCGGCAACGTTCCAAAGGTATAAACATGTTTCGGAGAGTAAAATTATCAACTACACCTCCAGAAATGATGAAGACTATAACGTGCCGTTTAGTCGGTGGGAGTTAGAGAATGCCATAGAGTACTCCAGGAACACAGCGCCAGGAGCAGACAAAATCCATAATTCTTTTCTTAGACATTTTAATTCAGATTCTTTGGACATTCTACTGGACACGTATAATTCGATTTGGTGTGCGAATGAATTCCCCGATACATGGCAGGAAGCAATACTGATTCCAATTCTGAAACCAGGTAAAGATAAGAGATTACCGGCAAGTTATCGTCCAATATCCCTGACCAGCTGCCTGTGCAAAGTGATGGAAAGAATGGTGAACAACCGCCTAGTCTGGTGGTTGGAACACCAGAACCTCCTTTGCACAGAGCAGTCTGGCTTCAGGAAAAATCGCAACACATATGACCACCTCATTCGTATGGAAAGTTTCATACAAGATGCATTCCTAACTAAGCAACATGTTATTGGCGTTTTCTTCGACCTGGAGAAAGCGTACGATACTACTTGGCGTTACAACATTTCAAATATATTATCTAAATGGGGTTTTAAAGGTCATCTTCCAGTTTTTATCTCTAACTTTATGTCTAATCGTACCTTTCGTGTTCGTGTCCAAAATGTGTTGTCCACCAATTTTACTCAGGAGAATGGAGTCCCTCAAGGCTCAGTTTTGAGCTGCACTCTTTTTGCCATTGCAATCAACAACATTGTAGGCAACATTCGTCCTCCAGTCTCTTCCTCTCTATTTGTGGACGATCTGGCAATCTTTTGCAAGTCTGCCAGGCTCTCTGTGGCGTCGAGACAGATTCAGATCACAATTAATAAGCTAGAGAAGTGGGCTGATGAAACTGGGTTTAGATTTTCCACAACTAAAACCACGTGCATGCATTTTAATCGTTTACGAGGTTTACATCCGGACCCAAATATTCAACTTTATGGGCAGACACTACCATTTTCGCAAGTGACGAAATTCCTGGGACTTGCATTTGATGTGAAATTGAACTGGAAAGCACATATCGCACAGCTACGTGTTAAGTGTTTTAAATCTTCAAATCTGTTGCGCTACATCAGTGGTACCACATGGGGTGCTGACCGCACAACCATGATGCGGTTATACAGGTCACTAGTTCGTTCAAAATTAGATTATGGGTGTATTATATACGACTCCGCTAGAGAAAGCTACTTAAAAGCCCTCAACACTGTCCACAATACAGGCATCCGACTGAGTATAGGAGCTTTCCGTACCAGTCGGGTGGAAAGCCTGTATTGTGAGGCTAGTGAACCACCACTCAAAAACAGGCGAGCGTATCTCCTCTGCTCTTACGCCTCAAAAGTTCTCAGCATTAGGCGTCACTCAACATTCCAACCAATGTTCAACCCCAGGTTTCAAGCCCTATATGGTGCTAAACCTAACGCCACGTTACCCTCGGGTCTAAGACTGAATAACATTTCAATAGAGGAAAGATTTGTGTATCCTTCTATGTATCCTACATGTAATCAGTCTTCAGCACCATGGTTAGTTTCCCGTCCGGTTTGCAACACGCAACTTTCTGTGAACAATAAAAGCGATACAAGTTCATTAATGTATATCAAGCTATTCAGTGAGCTTAGTTCTCACTACACAGGGTATGTTAAATACTATACCGATGGCTCTAAAATCAATTGCGAAGTCGGTAGTGCCTTCTGAAGGAACTTGTTCTAACGGGTTTAAACTAAGTCCAATGTGTAGTGTTTACACATCGGAACTATATGCTATAATACAAACGTTACGCCACATACAACATCGAACTGAAAATGCGTTTCTCATATGCACTGATTCTCTGAGTTCGTTGCAAGCAATCACTAAGATCTTCCCAACCCATTACCTGATCCAAGAAGTGCAGTCACTGCTGACCACACTTGCCTGCCACGGTATTAGAATAGTGTTCTGCTGGGTTCCGGGTCACGTAGGAATTAAGGGAAATGAGCTTGCAGATCAAGCCGCTAAGGATGCAACAAACAAGAACGCAATCGATGACGTGAGAATTCCATGCAATGACTTGAAAACTTACTTTAAGCAAATGTTTAAATCCAGGTGGCAGAAAGAGTGGAATGATCAGGTCAACAACAAACTGAAAGAAGTGAAGCCAACAATTGAACCATTCGCCTCTTCCATCAGAGCATCTCGCCGTGAGGAAGTAGTTCTCGCACGGTTGCGAATCGGTCATTCACTGCTCACGCATTCATTCTTATTCACACCTGAAAAATTACCCCCCCAATGCGACACTTGTGATGTGACTTTAACAATTCGACATATATTATTAGAGTGTAACAAGTATACTAGGTTTAGACAACAATTGGCAATGGGTAATTCTCTCACAAACATTTTAGCGAATGACCGAACAACCGTCGACAAGCTTTTTAAATTCTTGAGACTCGCCCAATTGTTCGATAAAATATAAATTTTTATCTAGAGCTATTTATTATGTGTAGTCATGTATTTAATGTCGTATGTGTGGCCCTCTACACCACACATACATTAGAGTTAATGAATGTTCATTGTTATTTATTATGTGTCGTCCTGTATTTTGTATCCTATGTGTGTGGCCCTTAACACCACACATACGTTCAATATATGTATGTATGTATATGTGTGTGTGTATTTATATATGTACGTGTGTATGTATGTATATGTATGTATATGTATATATTAGTGATGCCTCCGGGTAGCAAATTAGGAACCGGGTACCCGCCAGAATTACCCGGGTATTACCCGAGTAATTTACCCGGGTTGACAGGAGAGGGATTCAGTACACTGCGCGTGCGACCACAGATAACGGTAGGTGGTGTGACTAGATTTGACGAGCGCATTATGACAAGTTGAGGGAGGTCTGGGAAGGTAGGTGAAAAAACTTTTGTAGAATGCGAAGTTGAATTTCTCTCGGTAGCTTGAGTGATTTATAAAAGTTATTTTCTATATTATAGGTTCTGGTTAACACAATTACCCGGAACTTAGACGGGTACCCGGGTACCCGGGTAACAGAATATTACCCGGGTAATGCATTACCCGTACCCGACCCGGGTACCCGAAGGCATCACTAGTATATATATATATGTATGCATGTGTGTAGTAATTGTATGGAAACTTTTATGTTTACTATAGACATGTGTTTATGTATATGTGTATATATGTGTATGAATATCTATAGTATGTTTGTTTCATAAGAAGTTATAATAAAGTATTTCAACACTGATAGTGATGACATGAATAGCGTATTAGATAAATATGTACGGTATGATTATAGATTGTAAAGGCGCAAAATGACCTAGCTGTCGACGCGCCTCTAAGCCCTAACATTCATTCATTCAATCAGATCAAATGAAATGCGTCGTATTAACTGAGAAGTAATCTGAATCCCTCGACCTTGATATTCACAGTATTCAAAAGTAGTATTCCAAAGGCTTTGTTTTGTTCAAGTATTTCTTTCTCTTTCTATGTTTTGGCCACGATTTCGGCTCAATCATTTTTCAGCCTTGATAATATCTACTGGATGTATGATGTTCGAAATATTGTTTGATTATGTTGTGTTCGTGGGTAAACACAATCTAAGAACGCAATTGTGAGGTTATAATACGTTTATTATCCAAACGGAGATACAGTAGCACGTCTGACGTCTAGGGTAGTTCGAGATGAAAGAGGACGTAGGCAGGAGCACAAGGGTGTACCAGATACATGTTAGTGACGTCAGATCGCGCGGAGTGATACATTCGGGATTACATTTGACATATGCAACATTCCTAACCCCTAGATTTTATAGTCTTGATGCCAACGGGGTGGAACCCTGGATCTCAGCGGCCGTGCCCGAGGTGTAGCGACCAGTTCTGGGGTCTCGGTCAAGGGGTTTTCGGGTGGGGTAGGCAGCTGGATATCCGGTGCTTCAGGTGTTTCTGCCGGAGGACAGCTAATTCTTGCTGAATCGTCGCGTAGCTGATCCACGTGACGGCGCATGAGTTGTCCATCTGGTGATCGAGTTTCGTATGACACGGGACCAGTTGCTGGGGTTACGGTAGCCGGGACCCAGCGTGGTCCGGTTGTGTAGTTGCGAGATAAGATGGGATCACCTTGAGCAAAGGTGCGAACTGGTGGTCTTGATTCTTCACTTTTTTCCGCTTCCCTTACTTGTTTTCGGTGCACCTCAGCGCACAGATCCGGATGCAAGTGGTCAAGGACTGTTCGCAAGAGCTTTTCATCAACAATTCCACAGGACTTTTGCCTGTCGTTGAATTGGAAGTGTTGTGTTGAGCTAACAAGAATCTTGCCAACTGAACATCGAAATCTTCTTTGTTGTTCATACGTTTGATGGCATCTTTAGCTGTTTGTACCACACGTTCGGCCTGACCGTTAGACGAAGGATGGTACGGGGCAACAGTAACAGCGCGTATTCCATTACGCTTAGTAAAAGTTTTGAACTCTTCAGAAACAAAGGCTGTGCCATTGTCAGAAACTAAAACGTCTGGGAGTCCATGTGTAACGAACAACCGTCGAAGAGCAGCAATTACGGCAGAGGATGCCATTGAAGGAACTGCAGACCTCTAGCCATTTCGAATGCGAATCTACTATAATCAGGTAAGTCTTACCATAAAGTGGGCCAGCAAAATCAAAGTGCAGACGGGACCATGGTTTCTGGGTCCATTCCCATGGGTGCAATGGAGCCTTTGGGGGTGCGTGTCGAGAGGCTTGACAGGTCCCACATTGCTTCACCATGTCTTCAATCTGAGCATCGATTTTGGGCCACCAGGCATAGCTGCGTGCTAGACACTTCATGTTGACTATACCTGGATGCGACAAGTGCAGAGTGCGCAGAACGTGTTCACGGACTGCTTCCGGCACTACAACGCGATTTCCCCACAATACGCATCCCTGGTGGGTGGACAGTTCGTTTAGCCGACTAGTATACGACTCGTAGACTTCATCGGCAGACGTGCTTTCAGGCCAACCATGGAGGAGCCAGAAGAGGACGCGGGATAAGACAGGGTCTTCTTTTGTTTGGCGTTCAATCTCTTCGGCACTTACTAGTGGATCATCGACTACTTCTAGGAGCAGGACGTCCTGAGGTAATGGTACCTCGAAATCCGGTGTTTGAAGTGGCAAACAGCTCAGGGCATCGGCATTGCTGACTTCCTTCCCGGGACGGTAGCGGAGCTCGTAGTCGTATGCACCCAGCATGAGGCTCCAACGTAGCATCCGGGGTGAAATCACATGAGGCATGGCCTTGGCTTCATGCAACAACCCCAGCAACGGCCTGTGGTCAGTCAACAGAACAAAATGTCGCCCTTGAAGGTACTGGTGGTACTTGGTTACCCCAAATACCAGAGCGAGTGCCTCACGGTCCAACTGGGAATAGTTACGTTCGGTAGATGTCAGTGTACGAGAAGCATAGGCAATCGGTGCTTCCCTCCCATCTGGACCTATGTGACTCAGTACCGCTCCGACCCCATATGGCGAAGCGTCGCATACTGGAGTCAATGGCTTCTGCACGTCGTAGTGTACCAACACGTTGTCCGACTGCAAAAGTTCCTTGGCTTCGGCGTAGGCCTATGCGTGGCGCTTGGTCCACACCCACCTGGCTCCCTTGTCTAGGAGACGGTGTAACGGTTCCAGGACAGATGCCCGATTATGTAAGAAACATGCATAGAAATTCATGAGACCCAAGAATGCCTGCAGTTGGGTCTTGTCTGTCGGTGCAGCTGCTTCGTGGATGGCTCTTACTTTTTCCGCAGTTGGATGAATTCCCTTAGCAGTTATCCTGAAACCTAGAAATTCCATTTCATTAACAGCAAAAGCACACTTGCCTTCCTGGAGGCGGAGTCCGGCCTCCGCGAAACGTCGCAAGACTTCACGAAGACGTTTGTCGTGCTCTTCTTGGTTCCGGCCCATTACCAGGATGTCATCCAAGTAGGGTAGAACACCGTCCATTCCGGCTAGAAGAGTGTCCATAAAACGCTGGAATATAGCCACAGCCGTGGAAATACCGAACTGTAATCGGTTGACTTGATACAGTCCTTTCTGAGTATTGATTGTTCAAAGCTTTGCTGAATTTTCATCTAGAACGAGTTGCTGATAAGCCTGTTTCATATCTAGCTTGGTGAAAATTGTGCCTCCCGCAAGCGATGCGAAAAGTTCGGTTATTGTCGGGAGCGGATAAGCTTCGGGAGTTACCGCTCTGTTCACAGTGCATTTGTAGTCGCCGCAAATTCGGACGGTCTTGTCCTTCTTCATCACGGGTACAATTGGGGTAGCCCAACTGGAGTAACGAACTGGTGTTAGCACCCCCTGTTTCACTAGATTGTCAATCTCGGCGTTCACGGTCTTTTGGAAAGCATACGGCATCTTGCGAGGTTTGAAAATCTGGGATTTACCCCCGGATCCACTTCCAGTGCTACTGGAGGTCCCTTAAATGCGCCTAGCTCATGCCTGAATACTCTTGGGAATTCTTCCAACAGAGCTGCTAAAGATACTGTCTCCACAGAAAGTACACCAGTGATTCCAATGCCTAGGCCGTCAAACCAATCACGTCCCAGTAGGCTCGTCCCGAACCCTTCTGCTATGGTTAGTGACAGTTCTCTCTTCTTATTCCCATAAGCTACGCATACTTTTACGCGACCCTTTACCATCATTGGAGCATGGGTCCACGTTCGAAGTCCTATGTCTTCTGTCTCTAGTCGTGACCATAAGTGTGGCCACTGATCATGGAAAACAGAATCCGCAATAATGGTCCTCCCCGACCCGGAGTCGACGTCAAAACTGTGAGGAATTCCCTCTATAAATACCTCTGTTTTCAAGGGTGGTGTGATCCTCTGCCCATTTAGGCCTACATGAAAAATTTCATAATCACTAGACCTAGATTGGTTCTGGGCATTGTTACCAGAGTGTGTCACCTGACCCACAGTCTGTTCTGACCCTTTGTAATGTTTCTTCTTCTTTCCTGGGTTACTTGTGGAACCCTTAGCCCTAGCTTTTGACAAGCATACAACCGCTATGTGACCCACCTTCTTGCAGTACCGACACGCTTTGTCTTTCCAATAACAAAAGGTCGGGTCATGCGCATCACCGCAACGAATTGTTGCTCCAATTGCCAAGGGAAACACCAATCATGGTCAAGGGATTGCCCAGCATGGAAAAAAGAGAGAAAGATTATGGAGATCAAGACTAAGGAAAAGCTGTCTTTCCAAGATGCGAGGAGAAAATACCATGAAACATGTCCAAATATAGTCCTTGAGAAAGGCACATACTCCAATGTTGTTGCTCACACCAATCCAGTACCGTCACAACCTACGAATCCACCAATATCACAATTAGACACACTGATGGAAATGATGGCGAAGATCTTAGCTGGTCAGGAGGCCCACAAGGCCCAGATGGAACTGCAATCTATTCAAATAACAGAACAAACGAAGCAAATCCAGGAATTACGCAAAAAAAACGCCGATCTGAAAGCAGAAAATAAACAAATAAAAGACGAACTTGATGCTGCAAAGAGACCGAAGAAACCAGTACAATCGACTTCTACAGCACCAGTTTTACTTACCAGGACGAAATCACTGACCAGAACATCATCCTACAACAACTTGGATTGTCATAAATCTGCAAAGGTACAGAAAGTCCAAGTTAGTGACAGTACACCCCCAGGAGTCGAGGACGCCCGTGTGGACCATGCCGCAATTCAGAAACCAAGAGTAACGGCAGCTACTCTTGATAGACGGCAGAGAAATGGCTCTCTTGATCCAATGGAACCTGAGGGGGTATAGTGCCCACTCAGAAGAGATCAAATTTTAACCTCGAACCACCAACCGACAGTCTTACTTCTCCAAGAAACTAATTTTAAAATAACTGACAAACCAACGTTACGGAACTACACTTTTTATCGAAACGACGATCATGACGGTCACCGAGCCCATGGAGGTGTGTCGACGATAGTCCATGACAGCTGTCTCTCAGAATCTGTTCCACTGACAACAACAATTAAAGCTGTAGCTATTAGGATTCGGAACCCTAACCCAATTACTCTGTGTAACATCTACCTGCCCCCCGACGTCAACGTGTCTAGTGCTAGTCTCCTGGCACTAATAGCTCAACTGCCTACACCCTATATCATCGTGGGAGATATGAATGCACATAACCCACTGTGGGGTAGCCACCACACTAACAACGAAGGCAGAGTGATAGGAGATCTTGTTAGCTCCAATAACCTAGTCATCTTGAACAACGGACATCCGACACATTTTACATCTTACACAGGCACATTCTCAGCTATAGATCTTACACTGTGCTCACCCTCGCTTACATTAGATCTAGAATGGACTGTCCACAACGATCTCTGTGGCAGTGACCATTTCCCGATTTTCGTAAATCTTGTCTCCTCCCATGGCCTGCCTTTCAGACAAACCGCCTGGATACTGTCACGTGCCGACTGGACAAATTTTAATAAACTGACCAAACTTGGATTAGATAATACCCGTGAAACCTGTACTGACCCAGATCTGTTGCTTGCAGAATTTTCCCAAAAGATTATCGATGCTGCCAACAAAACGATCCCACAGTCCTCCCCCAGACCGCACAGGATGCCTGTACCCTGATGGAATGAGGATTGTAAAAGAGCGATCGTCACAAGAAGGAAAGCACCATCAATTTTTAAAAGGTGTCCCACATCTGCAAACTTGGAATCCTTCGGGAAGGCCAGAGCAAAAGCGAGAAGAACGATAGTTTATGCACGAAAAACATCATGGAATAGATACGTGTCATCCATAACAGCCCATACACCTTCATCCCAAGTCTGGAATAAAGTCGAGAAAATTATGGGGAAAAACTGCCATCCACCCATCTCCGGGATCCTAAGAGATGGTCAAATGTTGAGTCGAGCGTCAAATATTGCAGAAAGCTTCGCTGACCACTTTGCATCTGTTTCTCTCTCTTCTAACTACTCTACAAAATTCCGGACCATCAAGACCAGCCGTGAAATAAGACCCTTAAACTTCGCATCCAACAACGAAGAAGCCTACAACATTCCGTTTAGTCGGCGCGAGTTTGATTCCGCCCTGCGCGAAGCGAGAGACACATCACCTGGGATGGATAGAATACATAATCAAATGTTGAAACACCTTGCAGAGAAATCTCAAAGCACAATTCTAAAGCTGTTTAACCTGATCTGGTCCGAAGATAAATTCCCACGCAAATGGCGCGATGCAATCAACATTCCCATCCTGAAACCAGGAAAAGACAAAACACTTGCATCTAGCTACCGACCTATATCCTTAACGAGTTGTCTCTGCAAACTCTTTGAGCGGATGATAAATAAGCGTCTCATATGGTTCCTTTAAAAACATGACCTTCTCACTCCAGAACAGTCTGGTTTCCGGCGGAACAGATCTGTTATCGACAATCTTGTTACAATCGAAAGCAACATCCAAGACGCATTCCTACAGAAACAGCACCTAATTGGAGTCTTCTTTGACATGGAAAAGGCGTACGACACAGCTTGGCGACACGGCATCCTTGAAACAATCCACGAGTGGGGAATACGCGGACATCTTCCACATTTCATAAGAAATTTCATGACCGACCGTAAATTTCACGTCCGAGTAGGTAGTGCTATATCGTCCGTCCGTGTTCAGGAAAATGGCGTACCGCAAGGGTCTGTCCTGAGTTGCACCCTCTTTGCCATAGCAATCAATAGTATAACCTCATGTGTCCATCGACCTATCACCTCGTCACTCTACGTTGACGACCTCGCTATATTCTATAAAACAGCGAACCTAAGAACTGCTGAACGACAACTTCAGCTCACAATTAATCGACTAGAAGACTGGGCAGACTCTAGAGGTTTTAAATTTTCGGCGACAAAAACTAACTGTTTACACTTTAGTAGACTGCGTCAGTGCCACCCGCACCCTGTACTTACCCTTAGCGGAAATATATTACCCTTCAGTGAAACGGTTCGATTCCTAGGTCTGACGCTAGATGAGAAGCTGAACTGGCGGTCACATATCAAAAATCTCAAGACTAAGAGCATACTAGCGTTGAACATCCTGAAAGTCCTGAGCGGCCCGTCTTGGGGTGCTGACCGGACGTCCATGCTTCGTCTCTATAGATCACTAGTACGATCAAAATTAGATTTTGGCTGCGTTGTCTATGGATCGGCACATACGTCATACATCCAGTCTTTGGATCCAGTTCACAATCTAGGAATCAGAATAGCTACAGGTGCCTTCAGAACGAGTCCAGTCCTGAGTCTGTACAGCGAAGCAGGTGAGCCCCCGCTCCAGAACCGTAGAGACTACCTGCTAGCTAGCTACGTCGCGAAGCTGAGAGGCCTTCCTAACCATCCGATGTATCACATCATCTTTGACCACCCCCTAAGACAGATATACATTGGACGCCAATCGGCCACTCGACCGGCAGGCATACGCGCCGAAGAAGTGTTGTCGTCTGTAGGCTACCACCTGCCTAATGTCTTGTCACTGGCCCACAACACCGTCGCGCCATGGACATTGCACCGCCCTGACATAATACTCACACTCTCCGGACTCGCTAAGGCAACCACATCACCGCTCGTATATCGTCAACACTTTAGAGAAATACGTCACTTGTATAAGAATTTCCTTTTCATTTTCACTGACGGCTCCAAACTAAACGGTGCAGTGGGGTGCGCCTACGTTATCGGCAACCAGAGCTACACATTCAAACTGGATGCTGTATGCTCTGTATATTCGGCTGAGGTGTATGCCATTATCCAGGCACTTGCCTACATTGAGACCAGTGCAGAGTGTATGTACGTTATATGCAGCGACTCACTCAGTGCACTTCAAGCTAGTTCTGAATGCTATGCAACTAATCCTTACGTACAAGAAGTACAAACTCGCATCTCTCGCTTACACACAAAAGGAAAGACCGTACACTTCTGCTGGATACCTGGCCATGCTGGTATCCAAGGCAATGAACTAGCCGACCACCATGCAAAAGAAGCCACAAGACTAGCACTCATATCAAGCCACCGAGTTCCGGTCAACGACCTTCAGGCAGAACTCAAGAGACTAGTCCATCAGACATGGATAGCGTCCTGGGACACGATAAGAGGGAACAAACTTCGATGCGTTAAACCGTCAGTAATGTCATGGAAATCCTCGATCAGAAACAACCGTCGAGATGAGGTGATCATCACGAGGCTACGAATAGGCCACTGTCGCCTAACACATGGTCACCTGTTAGCTGGCGAAGGACCTCCAGCATGCGTTACCTGCGGTGAAGCATTAACCGTCGCGCATATACTCACTGACTGTATTGAGTACAGTGCTCAAAGAGAAACCCATAACATAAGCGGTGATATAAGTGACATCTTAGCAGACGACAATACACGCATTGACAGTGTCCTGAACTTTATACACGACTCGGAACTACTACACTTAATTTAATCAAGTTCTCACGTTCTCTAGTTTTAACAGTAGTGTGAATGTTCGTGTATGTATGCATGTATTTATTAGTATGATTGTGTGTGTGTTTGTGTCTCTGTGAGAATGATTGCAAACTTGGCATTTATTTCATAGCTATCCCGACACATCTCTTCTGAGATTTAGCCTTCTTAGCACTGAACAAATGACCAAAATGACGTTTTCAATAAAATCATTTGGTCCAGGCATCAGGGTATCGGAGTGTGTATGACCATTTACATCATACACACATTTGTTCATGAAGTGTGTGTTTGACTTACTTGATGCTTACTTTTATTCCATTGTTTTGTGTTATGTGCTGTGCTTTGACCATGACTCACCTCTAGTTTACTTCTATAATGATGAATTTAATTGAATCCATACTACCTTTACAGAACTGATATTCTGCAGAATTTCTTTTGGGCGCTGATAACCCAGCTGTTGAGCGCCCTTAAAAGCCACCAATCAATCAATCATCAACCGCAACGAAAGCATGGCTTTCCACTTGATGGTGCAGAGTTATCAGAAGAAGGTTTCGGTTCATAACGATACTCACGGTTGCTTGTATACTGTATTTCAGAGTGTGGCTGCATTTCCCTTATTTCCATCTTTGCCGTCTCAGAGGCCACAGCTTCATTTTGGGCTCTCGTGAATTCAAGGTTGGGAATCGCCAGTAACTGTTGCTGGAGAGTTGCGTCCCTTATTCCCAAAACTAGTCTATCCCTCAGATTATTGTCCAGGTTCACAAACTCACAATGTTCTGACAGTTTGCGCAGCTCTGCCACAAACTCTGAAATTGTCTGTCCAGGCTTTTGACAGCATTTGAAAAAATGAAATCTGCGTACCATCGAAGATGGTTTAGGACAAAAATGGTCTTGCAATTTCTTCATAATGGTTTGAAAAGGAATAGTCAATGGCTTTGCTGGCGTGACCAAAGATCTAACCACTGTGTATGTGGCTGGACCACACACGCTAAAAAAAATACATGTTTTTTTACCTTCATCAGTAATGCCATTCGCTTGGAAATAGCATTCAATTCTTTCCGAATATTCTTGCCAAGACGTGTCCTTGCCTGGAACAAACTCTTCAATCTTACCGAAACTCGGCATGACGCGAGCAGTTTAGAACGTGTCTGTCACGGAAAAAATAGGCGTAATTTGGCGAGGCCAAATCAGTTTTCCCGTAATAAAATGTCACGTAATAATCATACTATGTTTTATCCTCGTCACCAGTGTTGTGTTCGTGGGTAAACACATTCTAAGAACGCAATTGTGAGGTTATAATACGTTTATTATCCAAACGGAGATAGAGTAGCACGTCTGACGTCTAGGGTAGTTCGAGATGAAAAAGGGCGTAGGCAGGAGCACAAGGGTGTACCAGATACATGTTAGTGACGTCAGATCGCGCGGAGTGATACATTCGGGATTACATTTGACATATGCAACAGATTATAACTGATGATGGATAATTACGACAAATTGTCAAGTTTTGATAAAACATTGAGCCAATTAAGTAGTTGGAAAAAGTGATGTGAAAATGGTGTGATCAAATTCCATGTGTATGTCAATTCAGGTCAAGTCCAGAAGCCAATCATTCTTGAACATCTTCCAATAGGGTGAAGTGTATAAAATACTATTATGAGAGAACTTTGAGTGATCTCCAACCCTTTCTCTTGCTAACATCTGGAGGTGATCTGCCTGCCCTATATTACGCTGTTATCTTGTGACATTTGATGAATAGTTCATTTATTCCCGAGTCACTGTATTTTCGTTGTGTGATCCCTGAATAACCTTAAGGTACAGAGCCACGGCAGCACGAATTTGTCGTGCCGTCAAAAGCAACGAGCCAATCACAGACTCGCTTTGTATGCAGTCCAGTGTGGCCTTGACAGTTGCTTGAAGTTGAACATTTTACCGGCCGCTTGCCGCGATGACGTATAGGCGATATCACGGCCAGGTTTGTACTGAAACTGTGACGCATCGACTATAGTCCTGCGGGCTTCGAGCTCGATCTCTTCAAATAAGAAAGTTTGTGGCGTCGGTCGTATAACGAGCTGAAAATTTGACAGTATTCAGAAATATGATTGATACAACTGCTCTTCAAAATTGTTCGGATTTGCTTCATCGGAACACACTTGAAAAAAATCAGGAACCTGCCATTCGAGGAAAAACTGAAGAAATGTTGAGTTTCGATGAATTTTTCTCTCAAGGATCAATTTTGATCCTAGAACCACCCAAGTAGAACACCATCGGCGATCCTACGCGGGACCGCCGTTACCGATTTCAGAGGCCCAACGTGGGTTATCACCGTCGGAACAGAGTAGCTAAGGCTAGTGGCCCAACGTAGTTTTCACGATGTATTCCCAACCAATCCCTCCACGAAAACACATAGATTCCGACATTATTATTTTACTCTCGAAATGATATACTTCTCCATGCCGCCGTTCATCCACCGTTGTTTCTCCCTAGGATCCACGTGGGAACAACACTGTTCTTCTCCTCAGTCCCACCTGTAAAACACCCCAATTCCGACTGTGATCCCACTCAATGCCACCATTCAAACATCCATTATCCTCTCTGGGATCCACGTAGGAGCAACACTGTTTTCTCCTCAGTACCGCCTGTAAAACACCCCAATTCCGACTGTGATCCCACTCAATGCCACCATTCAAACATCCATTATCCTCCCTAGGATCCACGTGGGAACAACTCTGTTTATTTCTCAGTCCCGCCTGTAAAACACCCCAATTCCGACTGTGATCCCACTCAATGCCACCATTCAAACATCCATTATCCTCCCTGGAATCCACGTGGGAACAACACTGTTTATTTCTCAGTCCCGCCTGTAAAACACCCCAATTCCGACTGTGATCCCACTCAATGCCACCATTCAAACATCCATTACCCTCCCTAGGATCCACGTGGGAACAACTCTGTTTATTTCTCAGTCCCGCCTGTAAAACACCCCAATTCCGACTGTGATCCCACTCAATGCCACCATTCAAACATCCATTACCCTCCCTAGGATCCACGTGGGAACAACTCTGTTTATTTCTCAGTCCCGCCTGTAAAACACCCCAATTCCGACTGTGATCCCACTCAATGCCACCATTCAAACATACATTACCCTCCCTAGGATCCACGTGGGAACAACTCTGTTCTTCTCCTCAGTCCCGCCTGTAAAACACCCTAATTCCGACTGTGATCCCACTCAATGCCACCATTCAAACATCCATTATCCTCTCTGGGATCCACGTGGGAACAACACTGTTCTTCTCCTCAGTCCCGCCTGTAAAACACCCCAATTCCGACTGTGATCCCACTCAATGCCACCATTCAAACATCCATTATCCTCTCTGGGATCCACGTAGGAGCAACACTGTTCTTCTCCTCAGTACCGCCTGTAAAACACCCCAATTCCGACTGTGATCCCACTCAATGCCACCATTCAAACATCCATTATCCTCCCTGGGATCCACGTGGGAACAACTCTGTTTATTTCTCAGACCCACCTGTAAAACACCCCAATTCCGACTGTGATCCCACTTAATGCCACCATTCAAACATCCATTATCCTCCCTGGGATCCACGTGGGAACAACTCTGTTTATTTCTCAGACCCACCTGTAAAACACCCCAATTCCGACTGTGATCCCACTCAATGCCACCATTCAAACATCCATTATCCTCTCTGGGATCCACGTAGGAGCAACACTGTTCTTCTCCTCAGTACCGCCTGTAAAACACCCCAATTCCGACTGTGATCCCACTCAATGCCACCATTCAAACATCCATTATCCTCTCTGGGATCCACGAAGGAGCAACACTGTTCTTCTCCTCAGTCCCGCCTGTAAAACACCCCAATTCCGACTGTGATCCCACTCAATGCCACCATTCAAACATCCATTATCCTTCCTGGGATCCACGTGGGAACAACTCTGTTTATTTCTCAGACCCACCTGTAAAACACCCCAATTCCGACTGTGATCCCACTTAATGCCACCATTCAAACATCCATTATCCTCTCTGGGATCCACGTGGGAACAACACTGTTCTTCTCCTCAGTACCGCCTGTAAAACACCCCAATTCCGAATGTGATCCCACTCAATGCCACCATTCAAACATCCATTATCCTCTCTGGGATCCACGTAGGAGCAACACTGTTCTTCTCCTCAGTACCGCCTGTAAAACACCCCAATTCCGACTGTGATCCCACTCAATGCCACCATTCAAACATCCATTATCCTCTCTGGGATCCACGTAGGAGCAACACTGTTCTTCTCCTCAGTACCGCCTGTGAAACACCCCAATTCCGACTGTGATCCCACTCAATGCTACCATTCAAACATCCATTATCCTCCCTGGGATCCACGTGGGAACAACACTGTTCTTCTCCTCAGACCCACCTGTAAAACACCCCAATTCCGACTGTGATCCCACTCAATGCCACCATTCAAACATCCATTATCCTCCCTGGGATCCACGTAGGAGCAAAACTGTTCTTCTCCTCAGTACCGCCTGTAAAACACCCCAATTCCGACTGTGATCCCACTCAATGCCACCATTCAAACATCCATTATCCTCCCTAGGATCCACGTGGGAACAACACTGTTCTTCTCCTCAGTCCCACCTGTAAAACACCCCAATTCCGACTGTGATCCCACTCAATGCCACCATTCAAACATCCATTATCCTCCCTAGGATCCACGTAGGAGCAAAACTGTTTTCTTCCTCAGTCCTATGTTTCTCAGGTCCTATGCAGCTCTTCGCTGCATCTGCTGGTGGTGGTCTTATCTACGTCCTAGCGTACAGTTACCGACTGGATGACTGCTTGTGTAACTATGCATGTTCACTATTAATGGTGATAATGAATCGGTTATTGTTCTTGAATTTTAATGGTTTTGGGATTAGATGGACAGAAGGTGTTCATGATTATCATTGAAAGTTGATCAAAATGAAGATGCTAGAAATAATTAGATTTTAATACAGAAAACATTGATACAGCATATCTAATTTGAAAGATGGTACTTTAATTCTAGTCACACGGATTTTGTATTCACAGACAAACTCAAGTAAAATATAAAATACAAGTACAATATAAGTGTATATATATATATATATATATATATATATATATATATATATATACGGTAATGGTATCCTGTATATATATATATATATATACGGTAATGGTATCCTGTATATATATATATATATATATATATATATATATATATATATATATTTATATACATATATATTAGCTGTTACAGTATGGTCAAACGTATGGTTAAAATATATATTTTATAGAGAGAATTTTTCATTTTCTGACTATTCTCAAGGGGACGAGTCACTGTAAAAACGAGTTTCTCTCATTTTCCCGTTTTTTTTTCTTTCTGTATTACTTTCAATCACACTCGAGTAATATATGAATTGTTTGAAAGGGAAAGAGAGAACAGCAGCTTACCGATGTTTATTAGGAAATAGGGCCACTCATAGTGGTGGTGCAGCTGTTGACAAAGAACACAGAGATGAGAAACACACGCTCTACTGTGACCAAGGCAACTGCCGAAACGTCAAAATCTCGTGTGTTTTTCATCTCTGTGTTCTGTCAACGGCTGCACCACCACCATAAGTGGCCCTATATGTACTTGTGAACCTCAGTAAGCTACTTTCTCTCTTTCCCTTTCACCCAATTCATTTAAGCTGAAAAAGATGCACATAATCGAACATTACCTCAGTACAGTGGGTGAGTATGTTTGGGCATGTCTTGTTACCTAATTATGATTGTACGTTCTTTTTTTTTGGACGTGCCAGTGGATGGTCTTGAGGTAAACGATCTCTTGCACCCTTCGACCATGCAATTGTTGCATCATCTATCTCTGACTTGGTGATATCAGACACCATTTTATTTTTGAACACTCCACCTAAAATAAAAGATACAAATTACAAATTATAACACTTGATACGCCCAGAAATCTGCTGTTGAGGGTGACATTTCCTTTTTTTCAATTCTACATACACACACTTAATGTACATTCATAGAGCCACGGCAGCACGAATTTGCCGTACCAGCATAAGCAGCGAGCCTATCACAGACTCGCTCCGTTTGCCGTCTAGTGTAACCTTGAGAGTTGGTTGGAGTTGAAAATTTTGCCGGCCGACAAACTTGCCGTGATGACGTATGGGTGATATCACGGTTATGTTTGTACTGAAACGGTGTGTTCGACGCATCGACTATCGACTGTCAAGCTCTCATCGACCTTGTCATAACTCTATTGTAGATTGATTCGATATATACACCTCCAATCCTCCATTATAGCATTTAGCATTTGCATTATAGCAAATTATAGCGTAAATATGTGCAACAACTATTGATAGCACTGGTGAGCATTTTGAAAGTAATTTGACAGCTGAAAGTTTGTCACAGAAACCACCTCAAACCGTACTTATGCCAAAAAAAAAATTGTAGGCCCTACAAACACCTGCCCCTCCTACAATGATAATCCACCGGTTGCCGTGGTAGTATGAACGGTGCGAATCTTTTGACGTTGTGCTGAGCCCGTTAAGATTGCCGGCCGGCAGAAATGCCGTGTCTATGAACTTGCCTTTAACCTATTACCCACACAGATGAGTGAAATTGAGTCTTCACATTCGCACATAGTCATTGTGTTCGGCTTACATGACACATCAGTACACATTGCTAGTGGCTAAGTATATTTTATGATGAATGTGGATATTGCTACTATAGGCTAAGTAGACCAACTTTACCCAGGAATACTTTCACATAATATGAGCTCAACTATAAATACAATATTCTTTCATTTACCGATAAGGATGCGACGAAGCTTCAGATTTTTGAAGGCCAGCTTGCCGTTGCGGCCAGTCCAATTGATGTCCATTGCTATCTGAGCAGACAGCATTTGCATTAAAATATTTTTGGTTGTATCATTAACGTCTGCTCCACCAGTTCGGCCGAAGTATTTAATCTGCAAAACGCATGCTGGAGTTATTCTGTTCCGCACACACTATGCTAATCCGTGCAAAAAGTGATGTCATATACTGACATAAAAAAGAACACATCAAACTAGGTGATAGCGAGGAGAAAGAATAGATAGAAAACAATACTAATACTGGTGGCTGAAAAGATATCCTGTCCCAGAACTCTTGACCGAAAGCATTAATATAATATCAAAACAGTATCCCGGGGTGGAATTGAATCGTGGCTCCCTCACAATAATGAAAAGGGCGTGCTTTCTGATAATAGTTTCTGTATATGGGAGGTGGGAGCGGAATGATTTAGATCGAATAGATATTTACTGTTGTCTTTTTTGTATTTGTTACTATGGTAACCCTCACCATGTTTTGGGTTTGTACGGCGCTCATAAGCCCAATCTCGAATATTGTGTTCCCTGAAATTGTTATCAATTATAATGGGTTATTTCGGATCCACTGAATTTTGGATTTACTTACGCCTTCTTGAATTTAAAAACGTTTTGACCCTGAAGTTAGTATACGATAGATTCTACAAGTTCATCAAGAACTGATTTGAGCTTACCCACAGTTTGACCTCGTGACCACTTTCCTCCAGTCTCTCTTCAAATTGGTGTACCCCTGCGATTGACTGCAGTGGAAACTTCTCCAACAGATCGTCGATCTCTTCAAGACCATCATCAAGGCCCAGACCTCTCGCCATTATTTTTTCTGAACGCTGTTTGTATGAGAGAGCTGTTTCTGGACTTCAACCAACTTTTGGAGTAGAAGCCTCACTACAGGATCTGAACCAAGGAAAAAAAATGAGAAGTTAATTCAGCTGGTTCGATTTATTCGAAGAAAATACTGTATAACTATTCGAGGCGCTTTACCGTTACGATCCAGCATCATTTTCATGACTGGAACATTCTCCTGCGTCACGTCATTGACATCCTTCTCCTTGGATCCTAAAGGATAAATACAGATGAAAATAATTGTCATCTATTGCAAAATGAACCGATCTACACAAGGAATAGTTCGGGTAATAATCTGTTACCGTTTCCAAATGACACTTCTGGATGGGAGCCACGTCTTCCATTTGTATTGTTACTGATCAGTGAAGTTGTATGCCAACTGCTCTCCGAACTGCCTCGGCGGGGACGGCTACTTTTCTTGTATCGATCATCGTCCTTACTGATTTGTGAAGGTGTATGCTGGCTCCTCTCCGAATTGCCTTGAAGGGGACGCTTACTTTTCTTGTATCGATCATCGTCCTTACTGATAAGTGAAGGTGTATGCTGGCTCCTCTCCGAATTGCCTTGAAGGGGACGCTTACTTTTCTTGTATCGATCATCGTCCTTACTGATAAGTGAAGGTGTATGCTGGCTCCTCTCCGAATTGCCTTGAAGGGGACGCTTACTTTTCTTGTGTCGATCATCATCTTTATCCATTTGTGAAGTTGATAAGTCTAAAAATTGATAATGGAAAAATCGTTATTTAGAACTCTGGTCTCACAATTATGTCAATAAAGATTTCTAACAAATTTTACCATTTTCTGTTGAATCAAAACTTTCACCGGGGAAAGAAGGGATTTCTATTTGATCAGAATTAAAGTTCTCATCGTCATCTTTGTTATGAGTATAACATTTTTCCAAATTTTTCTGAGTTTGATGGTTACGCTCGGGTCTATCAACATTGGTTTCTTCATCGCTGGCCACATCAGATTCATTTTGAGCCAGTTTCTTCTTCTTTCTGGCCTCTATAAAATCAACTGAAAATGATAAATGTAATTATTGTTTTGTGACAAATCACCGAACAATTTTCTGCGATTTATTGATGAACAGATCAGAACTTACCACAGTCCTCCAAATAAATTTTAATGACTGGGCACTCCGGCCATTTCACACCAGCTGTTTTATTTGGTTCCTCGTGTGACGTGGCAGCTTTTATTATTCTGTCATCAGTGCCGAAAGGTGGCCAATAGCACATACTTCTACCCTCTTCATCGACGAACAACCAGCTTTTGCTGACAACAGCAAGTCCGTCGTCAAAATTTACAATAGAATACATTCTGAATTTAGTGTATGACTAATACCAATAGACCTACCCTGTTGAAAGGAAATTTAATGTAAGTACTACTAGGAAAACGCTACACATATCGTTGCATTGATAAACAAACCATATGTACACAATTTACCGTTTCTTCAATTTATTACCGTAATTCACAACTTGCTACTGAAAATTTTGAAATGTTCATCAAGAGAGAGGTTCGTTGATGTTCATATCGAAAATGTTCATATTTTTCTCTGGGTTACCTTACATGTATTTTCAAAATTTCAAAAATTATTATACAAAATTTGGTCTTGCAGATTGTTTTCAGAAACTGTACAGATCTAGTCCTTTGTTAGAAGGGGACAAAGCCTGTATAAAATTTAGTGATACCGGTACTTCATGTTTTCACTTGGCATCCATATAGAGTGCACACACAAAATGAAACACATTTGAGACAGTTCATTTGTCAATGTAGGGCCTAGGTTTTGGTGAACGTGCCAGCTGCATGGGTCGAACCTGGTATAGAACTAAGTCGAATGAATAATCGGCATGACTACAAATGACTCCTCGTATGGGTAACAGGAACACTTGGCTTTGATGTTAGACGCGTTCCAATATTGAAAAACTTTGGATAGCTTTCTGACAGTGAAGATTCCAAGTTTGCTCGAATCGCAAGGATAGGTATAGAAATCTTTTTTTTCCTCAAACTTATGTCCAACAATTTTTATCTTGTCTTGTCGAGTTTGGACGATACATTTAACAATAACAATTTCCTCACTTCTTGTAATAATACAGTTGTCAGGTTTGAAAATCCTGATTGTGGTAGAATTGTTGATACATAGATCTTGAAAGTACTTCCCATTAATTCCCACTCGACAGTGTCGCCACTTTGGAACTTCTCGATTTACGGTGAAATTGTTTCGACTGTGGTCTGCTTGGCCTTCGCGTGACTCGACGTGCTCAAGTTCATGATAGCGATTCACAATCTGTTCTAATGGCTTAGAAGGTGACCGATTTTTCCTTTTTAGTTTACCCAGAAGATTTTCATATTTGAAGGCACTGAATAAATCAAGAGGACCATACTTTCTACAATCTCCAGCTAGGTGGACCAAACAATGGACATTATAAGCAACGCTTGAGTGACCATATAATTCTTTCCATTGTTTTACAAAAGCCACAAGCAACGCATTTGCATAATCAAGGTATTGGGTTTCATATGCCAAATTTGATACAAGAATTCTGATTGCTGTGTGTAATATTAGGAAATGGTGATAACAATTTGTAGGCAAGACCGACAGTAGGACAATTGGACCGGTATACAGAAATAATTGACGTAGTTCTGTGGCTTTGAACCTATCAATGTTTGCTAAAGACTTTGGTTTACGACCAAATTCTTTTGGGGTATGCTCAATAAACCGAATGAGATAATCGGACACCGTTTGGATTTGGCTTGCACACATAACAGGTCTACGCTTATGTTTGCCTCGCATCCATATATCTCGTAGCAATCGTTTCGTTACACCCAAACACACAACATGCATATAATCTAAAACAAATTGCGTAACCATATTGATTGGTAGTTCTACAAACGGTGAAGTTGACTTGTGGTGAAGCTGTTGGCTTTTAGAACGGAAAGAAATATCAGAGCGCAACTTTGCAACAACATCAGGAAATGAAACGAACTTATCCCAGAAGCCTTTCTGCTCGCACTTTCCACAAGCATAATATCCCGAGTGACGAGTGCGTTACAGTGCACGTAATGTAGGCTTTGGCTGGAGCATCACAGACAAAAGGCCCGTCAAATCCTAATTGATACATGGTTCCATCCAAGTCTAAACCATCATCTTTTAATTTCAGTAATTCTTGAATAAATTGAAAGACAAATGAATGTAATGGTTCGGGTTTGGTTAGCCCACAGTAAATTCCCACAACAAATGGTGATTTATCGACCCCATTTTGTATTGAACAAAGAATAGGCCAGAAACTAATCAATGAATTTCTGGGATATATAGGCAAGCCATCGATATTTGTTGAAAAGTGAACAGTCCTGTCTTTCTCATTAGAATTGGTTAGACCGCCTTTTAACTTTCCCAGTATACCTTTCAGGAATCCAAAATGATAGTACTGACCATTTCCAACTTTTTCAAATAATCCAGTATTAGAGCGTGGAGTTTTTAAAAGAGTTTTGGCACACTTTGGAAGACTATTATTACGAAGCGGATTAATGATTTTTAGTAAATCATCTATTGCACTATGTGTAACATTGTGGCTTGTGGCCCAACTACGTAACCCAGCGCTCGGTATATCGCCACTGTCGGACTCATTAGAACTAGTATATGATTCATCTAAGGAAGCAGTGTCAGATTCAGATGTATCATTAGACGCAACATCATGCTCAAGCACACTTGCGAGATGTGACTCTGATGAAATGGCATTACTATGTATATCAGCTAGACTTGTATCAATTGCAGAGAAAGGATTAGCCCCATGTTCATTTTGAGAATTATAGGACAGTGGTGAATCTGCAGGTTCGAAATTGATAGCTGTGGGATCATCTGATGAGAATTTGTAGCACTGGTCTGCATGCGAAGAGTTAGAGCTTAGACTAGAATCTCACAGTTTTTCCAACAATGTACGAGCTTCCAAACGGTTCCTTCGATATTTTTGTTGTGGTTTGACGACAGACTTTCTTATTCTCAACATCTGGCAGACTTACACGTAGGCACGCAGTACTTTTCTAATGGTTGTAGAATCCACAGCTCACAAAAAGATCCAACTGACCTTCAACGTCTCAACTAAAAATGAAGCAAAAAATGATTATTCATAGATGTACTATAACGCTCATTTGTTTGAATTGTTGTAATGAACAACGAACTGTGACGACATCCGAGACCAGATAGGCACGGATTTACGTACAGGCCGCCAAGGCTGAAGCCGAGGGGACCGAGAGCCCCGGGGGCACTTGCACTCATTTTAAATAAAATGAGATCGTATCCAAAAATGCAACACCACATTACATCACAGGTACAAATGGAGGGAAAAGTACAATTGTATTACGAACTTATTCTCATTCCTAGGCAAACGTTATCCGTGTTTCCCTCGCGTTGAAGGATGAGCTGGAAAATTAACACCAGTATTGCATCTACTGTACCCTACTGTGGAGTCACCTGACTTGAATAGCCTAACCTTGACTGCTCAACCTGGGCAGTCAGGTGAGGACACATAGATCAGGTCACTCAAGGTCATGTCAGATTCAAGTCAATCCCTACTTGACCTTGATAACCCTAACCATGATAGCTAAACCCAGGCAGTTAGGTTGGGACACGTTAGATCAGATCAGGTCCGAGTCGGTACTAACCTGACCTTGATAACCCTAACAATGATAGCCCAACCCAGGCAGTCAGGTTTGGAAGCGTTAGATCACGTCAAGTCAGGTCCGAGTCGGTACTAACCTGACCTTGATAACCCTAACCATGATAGCTCAACCCAGGCAGTTGGGTCAGGCCACGTTGTTGTGTTCATGTTTTTTTGTTTTTTGGTTCGCGCCTTACAGGTCAAACGAATACTCAAATTAAATTGAAACTTGGCATGACCACGTCTCATCATCTGATGAAAATTCCATTGCTTTTTATGCGCAATCGGTTGCACCACTTCTGAGAAAACTTATTTTCGAGTTTCCAAAATCCCCATAAGAGTAAGCTTGAGAGGAATTTCCGTGAAAAAAATGTCTTTTGACAAATTCAAATTTTCACCGAATTTCAATATAATAATGATACACATTATTCCAAACTTTCACTCAAATCCGATCAGTCGTTTTGATGTAAAAAAATTATTCAATGACATTTTGATACATCGCTCGAAGCTATTAAGAAAACCAATTAAATTCAAGCAACAGGTGTCACTAATTGATGGAGAACGATTAAAACAAGGCCTCCTTTATTATCAAATAAATTATTGAGAATGAGTAGGCCTAATGAACATAAAAGGAGGGCAGTGACATAATTGTTTGGATCTCAAGGTGTATTATATATATACAGCTGTCATTAACTTTAATATAATAGACTATATAATGTTGCCGGTACTATGTTATGTTACTATGTTAAATGGACCAAGTTAGACTATATAATAGTCTAACATTAGGCCTACATATAATATTAAACTAGGCAAACGTAGGATATGCGTTGTGAGATGAGCGAGATGTATATATATTATAAAGTATAATCGAAAATTCTACACACCTTGATCATGTAAAATGAACTTTATCCGATGCCTATTAATCTAGAGAGCCGTGAATCTAGCAATGCAACATTGTTCTGCTAATATTTCTATCTTTTCGATAAATAAAAAACATGTATTACATTATTTTCTTCAAAACGGCTGGTCAGGATTGGATACCAATTTCTAATAATGTGTATTATTTCCGTGTTTACATTTGAGGAAAATTTGAATTATATTGGAGAGATTTTATTTCAATTTTTTCAGCCCAGCCGAATCTTATGGGGAAATTTTTAGAAACCTTAGATGATGTTTCTCAAAAATGGTCCAACCGATTTGACCCAAAAACTATAGGGGTCTAAGTTGGATAAGTTTACGTATACAAAAAAAGTTTCATGTCGATCAGTCAAACCCTTCGACCTGTGCAGTGTTCACAAAAAAAAAAAAAAAAAAAAAAACACAGACAAAGTTCCGTATGAGTTGAGTGGAAATCTTCGCTATCGCTCATCTAATTACATTTAATATTACATTCATTAGAATAGTCTTCCGTACGAAATAAACCAACCGGAATGGATAATTTTTAACTTGAATGCCGTCAAAATAACAAAATCATACAACTTTTTGAAAGAATTCGATTTCATTCCTATTAGCTCATCCATCAACTTGGAAACACGTAACGCGTTCTCCTATTTACCAGGCAAACGCAGGATATGCGTTGTGAGATGAGCGAGAAGTCTATATGAAGTATAATCGAAAATTCTACACACCTTGATCATATAAGATGAACTTCATCCGATGCCTATTGATCTAGGGAGCCGTGAACATTTTTCCGCAAATATATCTATCTTTTCGATAAATAGAACATGTATTACATGTATTACATCATTTTCTTCAAAACGGCTGGTCAGAATTGCATACCAATTTTTTATAATGTGTATTATTCCCGTGTTAATATCTGAGGAAAACTTGAATCATATTGGAGAGATTTTATTTTCAATTTTTTCAGCCCAGCCACATATTATGGGGTGTATAGCAACTTTGAGTTGATGTTCCTCAAAAATGGTCCAACCAATTTGACCCAAAAACTATAGGGTTCTAAGTTGGATAAGTTTGCGTATACAAAAAAAAAGTTTCGTGCCGATCGGTCAAACCCTGCGACCTGTGCAGTGTTTACAAACAAAGAAACAAACAAACAAACAAACAAACCAAAAAACATTCAAACATACAAATACAAAAACACACAGACAAAGTTCCGTAAGAGTCGAGTGGAAATCTTCGCTAAAATATAACGCTCATCTAATTAATGATGATATGGCCGACCGATAGATCGTATAATGAGATTGCCGATGTTGTACGCAGCAACACTGTGTTGTAGGTATATTTAACAATGGAAAGATTGTCTACATGATAATTTGATATTATATATTTCCGTGGAGTATCTAAAATACGAATGACAATGGCAACAATAAAACACCATCGTTTTTACACAAAAATAAGTAGTAGGCCCAATTAATATTGAAAACTCGACAATGGATCGAATTTATATATTATTCATCTCTAGATCTAATCAAGCTTCATGCAGATCTACCACTATGTTACGCCATGATCTCTCTCTCTCTCTCTCTCTCTCTCTCTCTCTATATATATATATATATATATATATATATGATACTATATATATATATATATATATATATATATATATATATATATATATATATTTATATATTATATATATATATATATATATATTTAAAAGAAACATCATACATGTATGTACACATTTTGTTCCTAAAGTTTACACAGTTTATTTTGCTATTCGACTAATATCCAGGAATGGTATGAATTTATTTGAGGTATTTTGAAACGAACACCTAGCTCTCTCTTCAGTATGTTTACGAAATTGAGACGGTGCCAATCTTATCAAATCATAAGATAAAGATTCTGTTACTGGACATACAATGAACAAAGTATTGGAAACTATTTTAAATAGCTCATTTTGTCAAGCAGTGATGCGGTATAGCAGTTCTGTGATGGAAGCCTCCGCTCAGATTGATGAAATATTGAATGATAAATTATAATTCATTTGCAATTCGATAATAAGTGGAATTGGTAATAGGTGGAATTTCTGATCCATGTTATATTACTGATTCATAGCAATTTTTGTAGAAAATAGGCCAACATACACAACCATGAACAATATAGGCCCAACACTATTCTTAGAGACGCTGGACGCCAGCATATCCGTGATGTAGGCCTACGCCGCCATTGTAGGCTTGGCACAGATGCCGAGGGGCGAGGGTTACTATTAAAACCAAATTCACTATCTAATTATATGCAATTCTATTATGAGTAATCATATTAAACATACCGACTCGAGGTTGTCTCGTAGTATTCCTCTAAACCACACTTTGAGCTTGAATTTCTTTTTTACTTCTACACCGCTTGACGCTGTTCACTTAAAATGGCGACTTTGCAACAGTCACTGGCTCCTGTATTTGAATTACGTATCACTCCGCCTAATTTGATGAAGACAGCTGTTGTTCACACGAATTCCTGACGTTGACACACTAGTGCGCCTGCGCTTGGGCCAGACAATACTTGGAAGAAACTAAATTAACCTTTATTAATGTAATTTAATCAACTCAATAGACCTAATCTAATCAAACTATCTTGAACCTCTTATGAAAATTTAAATTTATACCGTTTCTTTGCCTAGAAGCCACGAAGTTCCCGATTCTCGTGCCACTAATAATCGTGTGAATAGCCAACCTCGTATGTCGATAGTCACAGCAGAATATTGGCGAATCAACTCACCCAATCGTACCTGCTAATGGATAGGAAAGACAGTCGATCAAATCTGCCATATGATGTGGTATGAATTCAGTGTGTGGCCTGTGGGGACCCCGTCCAATGAGCGGGTTTCTTGCGTTCCGTTAAAATTGCGGTAATTTTAAACGTTGTAAGACTGGGTGACTACTTGACAATGGAGTCGTCTCTATATGCTGGACATATTGAATCAAGTTCGTGGAATATGTTATGGACTACATATTCAATAAGAAACACACACGTTTCAAATTTTGGCAGCAATTTTTGAGTTGAGCATTCATTTTAGCATATTTTGCAGCGACAAAAGTCATGCTTATATTACGTTTCCCATTTTTCAGTTTTTGTTTTTCACAAATTACAATAGAAAGTAGAAGCAACAGTGATGTGACTTACCACGAAAATTTTTCGAGAATAATACTTGTAGCCATTCTTTCACTGATGTAGATAATTTTGTGCGTGTCATTTTCATATTTTCTATAAATGATAATTTCGGTAGATGAAATCATTTATTAGATGAGCGTAGCGAAGATTTTCATTCCAAATACCGAAAAATTTTGGGCTTGGTTTTTATGTTTTTTTTTTTTTTTTTTTTTTTTTTTTTTTTTTGTTTTTTTGTGTGTAATTTTGCACGCGGCATACAGGTCAGGAAAAAGTTTCAATCAACTCGAAACTTTTTTTACAAATTGGTGTTATACCAGAATAGGTTGGGATGTTTTTTCAGAAAAATCGGTCAAACGGATTTTCCGGAAAAAAATCGAAAAGTATGGAAATTCCCCATAAGAATAGGCCAGGGGAGAAATACTTGGAATTTTATTTTTTTCAAAAGCTCTCAAATTTATACTGAGTGTGGAAAGATCTATCATACCTATTTTAAGCGATTTATGGAACAATCGGATGTGAAATAACGAAGAAAACGCATTTTTAAGGTACTTTTTTACACATCAATAAAAGCAATTGAGGAAGCAATTAAGGAACTATTAAATATGAGCAACAAGTGTCACCAATAAATTAAAACGTTTAAAATCTATGATGTATATGAAGAAGGCACTGGTTTGATTGTTTGGAAACCAAGGTTTATATACCAACAGACGGCCGCGGTTTTTAAACCTTTGAAGTGATCCATGGCCTGTATATGTACATTGAGCTGACAAAATGTTCTTAATTCTACATTTCCATACTTCTAAGCGCATCTCACAACGCATATAAGGCGTTTTCCTAGTATACTTCTAATTAGGTTATAGAAGAACATTGTACCACGAAAATCATACCGGAAGACAGTGTACTGTTGGACATTCAGCACTTATCAGAGATTGAAATAGAAACAATATTTCGGCAATGTTTGTGTTTTCTCCATGCTATCTGCTGCGGGAGTATTCCAAGAGAAGAACAACTTGACAAGTCCCTGACTGCATTAGAAAACAGGATAACAATCAATATTAAAAATACATATAGATTATTAGAGAGAAATGGATTAAGAATATTATTACTGGGCAAACGCAGCATGCGTTATAAGATGAGCGAGATATTGAAATAGAGTATCAAAAACTCGATACACCTTGACTCAGATAAAATATATTCCATTCGATACAAGCGAATCCAGGTAGCCGTGAATCCAGCACTGCAACATTTTTCTGCTATTATTTCTATCTATTCCATGAATAAATACAATCATTACAGTATATAATTCAAAACGGCTGGTCCGAATTAATTACACATTTTTGATAATTTGTATTATTTTCGAACATTGATGAAGTACTCCTTCCAACTCTCTACAACCTCTCGGCCGTTCAAGTTGCATAAAAATGTTCCAATGTAGTAGCTCTAGTAAAAATGAATCGTGTAATTTTTCCTGATCAATTGAATATTTCGGAATTATATACATGGTAAGATTAGTTCATGCTGCAATTCATTAATAGCATCAACTAGCTGATGGGCAGTTAACGTAAATATATAATTAATATGTATCTGTATACACATATTATATATTCCCTAGTTCCCTCTTTTGGGGTATAATTACGGTCCCATTTGGTACCTTGTCTGCTTTGCCACCGCGGAGAATATTCATCATTATATTTTTCGGTTTGCCATCGCAAAGAAGACTTGTTTCTATCCCAAAAGAGAACAAATAGTCAACCCGAGAAATCGAAACAACATTTCACTCAATCCGCGAGAACATTAGTTATAAAATAATACACAATTTCAGCAAGTTTCCTGGTGAACCACCGGTCAGTTATTATAAATGTGTGATTTTTCAAATTACAACCTCCCCGTGAGTCGAGCCCGGATCTCCAGATTGCCGGTGCGACGCGTTGGGCCTATACCAATTCCGCTAGAGGAGAACTTCTTACACAGTTTCAATTTTCGAAATCTCTCGTACAGTCACACATTTCTAGACTTGTGGATCACACCACAAATTGAACTAAATTGAATTGTGATAAATAAAACACAATTTTCAAACAGTTTCTAGAAGGCATGCAATTTTAAATAAATTTATATATATGTATATATATATATATATATATATATATATATATATATATATATATATATATATATATATATATATATATATATATAATTGTCAATGGTCTATATTCTGTTTTGTTACGTCTTATTGGATATTTGAGAATGGTAGAAGTTTTTATAACTTGATCAACCGAATTCCGAACCCGAAAGAGTTATTATATTGGTCAAGTAAAGGGTTGAATCTAATGTGTGAAAAAAAATCTCGAGATTCGTCCTCGTGCTTTTGAGCTCGATTGATCCCGCAAGTGTGTGGCGTAACAGCTCGAAATCGGATGAACATCTTGTAACAGAACGATTGCTGGATACGCAAAATTCACCTTCTAACCATATCGTATTTCAGAATATCATTCTATTTTCATAATCCGATGAGTAAAACTCATAAACATCGGTGTCATAAAGAAATTACCATTATAATCAGAACAAATAACCATACATACAACCACATAACTAATATAGTTTAATCGATCAATTTCCCTGACATTAGATACCCACTTCAGTAAAGGTATCTTGGTGGCTCGAACCATCCAATCGGTGATGTTATTGGACAGCTGAGACGGTCAATCGAAGTGGCCAGTGTCCAGTACACAGCATTGCAAAACATGCAAAACGGCGCCACAGAAATAGTAGAAAACTGTGTTACAAAGTTCACGTGAAACACGTCTTCAAGCGGCAAAGTTGTAGCCTATAGATGAGGCTATTCGTTGATTCTATATTCACGTTTTTAAATTCACGCTAATAGATACAGCTAAGAACCAAAGTCCGGTAACGTGTAATTTTGCATCTTTTCTTACCGAATTTCGGATATTTCATGAACTTTATCCATATAATTGACTTGTTTATTATTTTTTATGAGAACATCTTATAACGACGAGCTGTTTACTGAAAGTTTCATGGTTCTAGGATCAAAATTGATCCTTGGGAGAAAAATTCATCGAAACTCAACATTTCTTCAGTTTTTCCTCGAATGGCAGGTTCCTGATTTTTTTCAAGTGTGTTCCGATGATGCAAATCCGAACAATTTTGAAAAGCAGTTGTATCAATCATATTTCTAAATACTGTCAAATTTTCAGCTTGTTATACGACCGACGCCACAGTTTGGCCTAGAACAGCTCAAGCCCGCAGGACTACTAGGCTTATTAACGACCTTGTCATAAGTCTATTGTAGGTTGACTCGATATATATACACCTCCAATCCTCCTTCGACAAGTCCATTATAGCAAATTAGAGCGTGAATATGTGTAACAGCTATTGATAGCAATGGCGAGCATTTTGGAACCAATTTGACAGCTGAAAGTTTGTCACAGAAACCACCTCAAATCGTATTCATGTCAAGACAAGTTGTATGGCCCCACCAACACTTGCCCGATAAACAATAAGAATCCACAGGTAGCCGTGGTTGGATGAACGGCACGAATGTTTTGACGTCGTGCTGAGCCCGGCAAGATTGCCGGCCGGTAGAAATGCCGTGTCTCTATGAACGTAGCTTCAGACAGCGGTATTCAGAGGTATTTCAAAAGTCGCTAAAAAGGTAGCAGACCCCAATATCAATCAATTCTGAGAAGATACGATTGGAATATGGAAAAATAACACTAAGGCTCTTGAAAAACACACATATCAGTGAATGTGAGAGGGTCGAGACATATCAAAAATTTATGGCGAAGGGAGAAAGTTGGTCAAATTTCCGCGGGAGTTATCACCTCCTCTCCCACCCCTTCGTGATCGCGATTATAGGCCTACCTCGCCTGCTACTGTACAGATAAGCCTACAATTCTATGCAATTCTATCAGCTACCTTATCTGAACGTTATAAGACTGGCTGCTATTTTCAACTCACCCTCACACTTCCACAACGGCTGTTTTCAAGTAGTTGATATTTTTCTGATTCTACCGAATTGGTATATATAGTATATAACGAGGACGACATGATTGTATGTAGCTAAGGTTAGCGTGCAGAAGCGTTTGAGATCCTCGCTGACAATGACGCTTGAGAAGAATGCAGTGGTTGTAAGAAATGCGTGTTTGAGATTCGGCAAAGGGAAAGATGCGTCGATGATTCTAGATCATTTGAATATGAATGTTCCCAGAGGATCGATGTAAGTGTTTATTAGGCATATTATTCTTATTTTTATATAGGTGCTGCATGTACTGGATCTTTTCCATCATTAATTACGAGAGTCATTTTAGAATAACTGCGATGGTGTTTTCCGTACTACATGTAACATTTGATCCAAGATGAGTAGTTAAGTATAATACCAACATGTACTGAACATACGAGATGTTTTTTTTTAATTAGGAAAACGCGTTATGTGTTTCCGCGTTGATGGATGAGCTAATAAGAATGACATTGTAATGTTTTCAAACGTTTAGTTAGCACAGTTGAGAAATTATTCGATAATCAGTGATGAATTGAGATGAATTGAATAATTATTTTTTTGATAGAAATTGCATCAGAAATGCAACTTGGAACTTCCCACTTGGAACTGTCAAGTTTCGGGGTCAAATCGGATGGACCTGTTTAACAGACATTACGCAATTCTGAAATTTATCGTAAGATTTACCCACATAGAGGAAGTGAGAGAAAAAAATTCCCAAAAAGTTAAAAAAAATGTGACTTTTCACTCGTTACGAATAGGAGAATGATACACATTCCCACGAACTCTCACAAAAATCGGTCAAGCCGTTTCGAAGAAAATAATTGAAGATTTTTCTCACCAAATAGCTAGGAATAGTTTTTATTCAGAATCAAGGATTGATATACCACGGCTTTGAATAGGCCTACTTGTTAGTTTCCGAATCAAGGTGTGTACAGTTGACCAGTATATTCCCTATACAAGGTGTGTCGAGTTTTCGAGTACATCCCATTGAATTTATCAATCATTAATAAACGCAACCGGTACGCTGCTTTTGCTTTGTTCAAAGTATTTTGCAAATTCTCATTTTTTTGGATTTCAATACTTGTACCATATGATAAAGAAATACTTTATGCTTATACTCAATCGTGATATGACTCACCTATCACATTTTATTATCAATACACTCACTCTGTTATCAACATGATATGGTATATAGATTATTCTATATTATATTGTCTATTTATTTTTTATTTTTTAATCCTGGTTAACGACCCCATCTTATCTGAAGTACGTTAAGTGGGGAAACGCGGTATATACGTCGTGAGAATGAGCGAGATTTGTATGTGAAATAAACTTGAAAGGTAGGGGTACACATTGATTTTCAAAATATCGATTCACTTCACTACCTGCGTTATGTAGCCGACTTCAGAAGGATTGGTACACTATTTTATGATATATCGTATGATATCGTATGTTATATGATAGTATATGATATGATATCGTATCGTATATTTTAGGATATCTATTTTATGATGAACCTAATTTGCACGTTTTATGCCGAAATATGAAGCATAGACTAAAAATATATACTCAAGACGTCCCATGTATATGGCTTTACGCGAATGAAATAAATTGATGGTGGGAGTGGAATTTTCCATTATGACCATCAAGTTACTACAACTCCCGCTACTAGCGCTGCTAGTACTCAAGTTGATGACTTAGCACACATCCCGATTACCGGCAGTAGAGCGCCGGCTTTTGGAGAGAGCACTTCTATGTTAAAGCACGTCAATTTGGCTCAGCCGTCACAAGTCGGTCTCTCGTCATAAGACCGTCTATGATGTCAAATCGACCAATAATAAAGCTCCCTCCCCCCCTTCTCACAAACCACAGCTGAACTAGCTGAGTTTGACGGTTCCTTTGTCGGAATTCCTTTTGCATAATTTCTGATTGTTCAATTACGGCCCAGCTGTAGAGTTATCACAACATTAATAATAAATCATTCATAAGGTGTAAGTATACCACGTGTGTCTGTTGTATCGTTCTATGAACATTCTTTTTCAATGGAACTTATCTTATTCGTATTCTCGTTTTCTCTTCTTTTTCAAATGTTAATTATTGATGACGTAGTAAAACATGATAACTTCTGTTTTCAGGCCCAATTCATATTGACCACCAGGGGCCGTACCGTATTACGGCGTATATATTTTACGTATATATTTTACTATATATTTTACATATTTATTTTACGTACATATATATATACAGCGTATATTTTCATAAAATGTACATTCACGTTTTGAGATATGGCACCAACTCGAATTTGAAAAATAAAATCTCTACAAAAATAATCAAATACTAACTGAATGTATAAACACATGAACGATACACACTATTAAACATTTTTTTTTTATGAAAATACATATTTTCAACAATACCGAAAATCAGCAAAGCAATATTCTGACCGAAATGGTATTATTTACAACAAATTTCAATATTATTATTTCAATATTATTATTTGAATATATTAATTATTATTAACGATAAAAGTTTATAAAATTATACTTCTGATTGATAATTGGATGAGCGAAGCGAAGACTCAATTGAACTAGACTCGCAAAAAATGTTTTTTTTTTTTTTCGCGCTCCACAGGTCAAAACGAAAATTCAAATTCAATTTAAACTTGGCATGCCCAAGTGTCATCATCTGGATTGAATCTCATTGATTTTTATGCGCAATCGATTGCACCACTTCTGAGAAACTAATTTTCCAAATTACCGATAAGAATAAGCCGGAGAAGAATTTTCGATTTTTTTCAGATTACAAAAACGAGCAATAAGAAATATTATGGGTCTGAGACAAGAAAAAAATTCTTCCAAAAAACCCCACTGCAAACCTCATTTCATAAAACATAAAATTTTAACTTTTCATAGTATATATATAATGCAGTCAATATTAATTACAAAGATATTTCTTCACAGTCATACTTTAAATAAAAACATACATGAACATGATACGAGGCGGAAAGAAAATCTCCATTCTAAAAAATATCGATCCAAATTAACACTAATCAACTCTAGTTATATGAATGAAAAATTATATATAATAAACTTCCGAATTATATTAAAAATATTGAAAAATTTGAAACTTTTCAATACAGATTGAAATGTCTTTTATTAGAAAAAGTCTATTATAATATAGAGAAATATCTTGCTGATAAAAATTTAAGTTGATACAAACCTAATCAAAATCACAAATCAATCTGCGAAGCGAGCAAAATATCTAATTTCATCATCTAAATTATTAACAAAAAGAGTAATAACATTCAATGTCCATAACATTCCATCGTCATTGTATGAAATTATCTTATATTCAATATGATACTAGTTTCGTGGGGTGAGGTATTTGGTTCATTTTAATTAATTCTTTATATATATACATATATATATATATATATATATATATATATATATATATATATATATATATATATATATATATTGTGTTATTGATGTTAATATTGGTTTCTTATATTGTTGTTGGAGTAAATTGTGTATATGTAATATTTTTTTCCATTTGTATATTAGTCATATATTTATCATATAATTTTCCCAACACCTTTATAATAAGGTAATGATTTTGTAGAAAAAATTGGAAATAAAGCAATTATATATTGATGAGTTGTATCAGTTAATGGTTCATAAACAACAAAAAAACATTTTGTTCAAAATGGATAAAATGCGCGTACGGCTGCAAGTTGTGGGCAGATCGGGAGCAGAATGCTAATTTCTGAGTGACTTCTCTGACAAAGTGAGCGACAAAGAAGGATGAGTTCGATCGTCTCTAGTTCCATTCTCATTTTATTTGATAGCAAATTACTGTCACAATCCTCAAAATGAAAGCGTCGATGTACTTTTGATATTTGCCGCTTAGTCTACGCTGGCTGGGTCGGGACATGTGTTCGCCAAGTGTCATGAGTACGGGAGACGGTCGCTCGGGACCGTGAATTGGTGCGATTGTGGCCTTTCCCGACGAAAAGAGCTACTTCTTATCTCATAGACATGTGATTTCTGTTAAACACACTTAATTCGTACAATCACCGTCGACTGCAGCACAATCGCTGACACGATTTTCAGCACTCGTAGCGGGCGTTGAAGGTACTACGTGGATAAAGGAGTGGGGATGAGAGTGGGGATGAATCTTTTTTTAACGTTGCGTGAATCGTCTTGGGTATATATCTTTAGTCTATGTATGAAGGTAGCGTAGTTCTAGCTGCCGAACGCTCGTTGACACGCCCATAGTTCACAAGTATGCATAGTCAATGTATAAGAAGTGTAAAAGAAGTTAAGAACTCGGAACTTTTTATATCACCTATTTTGAACGCTAGTGTTTAAATAGCAATAAGTCGGCCTTCTGTTTTCACAAGTTTCTGCTGTTGAAATGGATCACTGGCAGAATACACTTCCTTCATTGCTAGTAGCAGTAACAACAAAGATCAAGTGGACTCAGTGTACACTGACTTCACTGAAGCTTTCGACAGCGTTAATCACCAGTTTCTACTTCATAAACTGGGGGGATACGATATTTGCGGGTCCCTCCACAGTCTCCAGGAGGATTACTTGTTAAACCGCAAATAGAAGGTTGTTATTGACTCAGGCTCTTCATCAATAAATCCGATAACTTCTGGAGTACCACAAGGGTCAATTTTGGGTCCCTTGTTGTTTACCCTTTTCGTCAATGGCATCCCTAACAACATATCATCTCAGTGTCTAATGTATGCTGACGACCGAAACATTTTCAGGTCCATCAATAATGTTAGGGACTGTATCAAACTACAAAATGATGTGAACGTTTTGATTTCGTGGTGCAAGTTGTGTAAGCTGGGACTAAATTTCTCGAAATGTAACATTATAACTTTCACAAATAAAAGAAAAAACGTTGTAATTTTCAACTTCGAACTTGAAAATAAGGATAGTGCTAGAGTTGAATCTATAAGGGATGTAGGTGTGATAATGTCTCATGACTTTACATTAACAAACATATTGAAAAAATGAAGCCTAAAGCATATCAGATGCTGGGACTTTTAAGACGAAACTGTTTCAGACATTTTAACCGAACAACTAACAGGCTGCTTTATATCTCCTTGGTCAGGCCACAGATTGAATATGCCAGCGTTATATGGAACCCTCACCAAATAACTAAAGTTAGAAATCTTGAGCGAGTGCAAAGCAGATTCATGAGCCTGACAAGTCGATTGTCCAGCGAAGATTTCAGACAAACCGAATACTTGGTGCATTGTGGAGTTTTCAAGTTGCCTAGTCTGAGTGATAGAAGGCAGGTTGCGGACATGATGTGTTTATCTAAAATAGTTAACAGTTTGATCAATAGTGCCATTTTATCAGAACAACTTCAATTCCATGTACCGTCTCGAGTGTCGAGAAATTACAATCCGTTCAGACCTTGTGTTAGTCGACTTGACATTTTCAAGAACATGTGTCTTGTTCGGATGCAGGAACGGTTTAACAAATTGTTCCAAGTCAACAATAGCATTGATCTCAACTCTAATTCAATAACTGTTTTCAAAACCAAAGTCATCAATGCCCTGTAACTTGTTTTCTGTTTATATATATTTTTTTCTCTTAAAATGCATTTATTTTGTTATTATCATTGCTCAAATGTTCTGTTGGTGTTGTTTTATATATAGTGTGACGAACCTGTCTCAGGGAATATTGTCTTGTTGTGTTTGTCCTTATGTGTTTTTATTATATTCATACTTGGTGGAATTTGTTTTCTGTTTGTGAATAAAGATCTAATAATAATAATAAAACCCATTCTCGGAACATTATCATCTTTAAAAAAAATTGAATAAAATACAAAATTAGTTGATTGTTATCGATGAAACCAAAAATTATACCTAATAATACTCGTTATAGTATGAATCATATTTGCGTCTCCAGCAGATTATATCTTCTTTTAGTACGCTTCAAATTCACATTAGAAAATAGAAAACAATGACACAAACTGGAGATGTTTGAAAAAACATCGTTATAACAAAATAGAAGAAACACACACGCGTGACTGGGTATAGTTTCTACTGGATCGTAACAACCCTCGAACGCATTATGAATTACATCTTGCTGATTCCGAAGTTGAGCCGTAATCATTCATTCATACATTCAAATGGCTCACGTCCAATTCACAATCCATGTACCCGGAATACAATGACTGGAGAATGTATCCATTTTGTCATTGGTCAAGTTGAGGGATCTGACTTCCATAAAAATTATTACGATGGAAAAGTTATGCAAAAATGGCTGTAAACCATAATAATAGATCTCATTTCCATGAATAGTTACGGTCTACTCGGTGCGAGCGGTTGCGGAAAAACCACGCTACTGAGTTGCATTGCCGGACTCCTCGCAGTCGACAGTGGAGAAGTGAGGGTGTTGGGGGGAGTTCCGGGAACGGAGGGGAGCGGAGTGCCAGGACCACGTGTCGGTTACATGCCACAGGTAAGCAGGACGGATAGAAAACCGTTAATTTGTCAAGCGCAGTTCAGATGGGCTTCTCGAAAAAGCGATGGTATCGGATTCTTCCTAGTTTCGGTTCTTGTCGTTTCTTGGTTTCTTCACTGCTCGTGTGTATCGTCTTATTGTCTCTGTCGCCTCAGCGGTCGCTCTTCGTCCCACGCACGTCCAGCTCCCACTGCGTGGCTGCAGTCTACTATCTTCTGTCTCTCTTCCCAGTCAACACCCGCGTCACATCATTCTCTGGAACCGAAACACCCACTCGCCCAATGTTCTGGTTCGGTCAGAGTATTGGGGTCTGTTTCTCTAGATCACGTAGATTGTCCCTCATTGCAACATTTCGAACCCTCTAGGCGGTCGATCTACATAGTTTCCTGACGTTCATTTATTTTTACAATATCGTGAAATATGGTGAAACACAATCTTCGCATTGGAAATTAACATCATGTGTAACTAAATAATGTCATATTGTTACAACCGAATTTTGAAATCAAGGCCTGAATGGATTCGAACCAAGGGTGTAGCAAATAATTTGGAATGGCGCCTACTTAAAAATAGTGAGAGGTTGGTTGTGGGATCGTGATGAGGGGTAAAATACAAGATGACCAATTGAGGTGACACTATGGTTATTTATTGCTGACAAATGATAAGGAAAACAAGACGATTAAACCAATTGAAAATGAGTCTGACTTCTATTAATAATGAAACTATAAATGGACCGACGACACTAGAATCCAAAAAGGTATAATTATAAACGGTCAACTGGACCGATACTTAGCCTACACGGCGAAACCTTTCCCCAAGAGAGTACAGTGGCACGCGCAAGATGTTTTTCGGCGGCTCACTCCTCGAACAGTATTCTTCTAAAGAGACCGAGCTCCCTTATCACACACACTTTTATACACACACCTCACATGATGTTAATACGTGTCCGGTCTGTCGAGAGGGACATTCGCGCTGACTGAGTAAATGTATAGTTCATTCTCCCTAACGACAGACGTCGGAACAAAACGTGTAAAAGTTGATGATCGTGGTTAATGGTCGATTAGAATAGAAGTTATGATTGAAGAAAAACAGTAGTTTATGAACTACTGTGACACACCCCGTTTTCCTTTGAGACTCGACCCGAGTGTCAGGGGTGGAAATACAATGAAATAAATAAATGAAAATAAACAAAAATGAAAGTATCATGATAAAATTGAAACAAAAGAGAGAGAGAAAAAAAAAATGAAAATAAAATGATGATATTCATAATCTGTGTTCCCATTAAAAAGTGTGTGTGCGTGTGCGACGAGTGGATGTCTCGGTGTGTACTCTCTTAGGCTTGGCTTCAACATGTGGCTTGAGAAAAAGAAAATGATTCTACAGTTAAACATAACCCGGTGATAGACATTCAAAAACGTTGCAAAAGAAATAAAATGACAATTGAAGTCCGTTTGGTTTCACTACTGATAGCGTCTTCCATAGAAAAGAATTAAAACTCATAGAATAAATTAGAAACAATGACGTTATGAGCAATTATACTTGTACATAGAAATAATAATTATGAAGTTAAAGAGCAATAATAATCCATATATAAAAATTAATAATCAGCGAATCGAAAGAAATCTAAAAAAAATCAAAAATTGTAATAGAAAAATATATTATATTTCACCAGTGCAGAAAATCACAATTGAATTTACATCTATCTCGAAAATCTAAAAATATGTTAGTATTATAGGTCATGAAATGCCAATGGCTAGGCGTTTATATTTGAATTTCCTAATTTGATTTGGATTATTATTGCTTATAAAAGAAACATCGATCGTCGGCTTCGCTCCTTGGCTTCGTCCCTTGGCCATCACGTTGCATCCGGTTCACCGCGACTGGATTGCAGATCTTGACCGCCCGACGGAAACCTGCATGGAGGACGAAACGAAACACGATAATAGTCGTCACCAAATACATTGCGACAAGAGGTCGAAAAGCAAAACAAAAAAAAAAAATATATAAATATATATATATATATTTAAAAAAAAAAAGAAAAATATATATTAGAAAAAAAAAAACGAAAGCCAAACAAAGAAAGAGAACACAACAAAGAAGAACAAAATTTATGTCTCTAAAATAATATTCTCAGGTGGTTGACCAATTGCACCGGAAATCCTAGCCTCCCATCGTTGGCCCGATCTGATGGCGCCGACTTCATTTAACGAAACCACTCTACGAGCAGCTGGAGGATTATCGGAGACGGTAGTATGCATGGTATCCACTTGGGACAGAGTTGGAACATTCTCTTTGCTGTAGAAATGCCAAATGATCCTACCAAATTTATACATCAAGAAGATAACAAAAAAAAAACCGATACAAACAAAAATAATATAATTTATTTTAATGAGTTCCATCGTATCTTGTACTTGATCCACTGCCGCGGCTGGTCGGGGGACCCATGGTAGGATCAAGTACGGGTTTCGAATAACTATTATTCCTACCAGAAATATCGTTATCCCATTGACTATCCCTCCCCAAAAAGAATGTTCCGTCAAATCCTCCCAATGAGATACGTGGAGAAAATGTGGAGGTGACGTTTGAACCACGGGTAACGGTTTTATTTTATCAATATAAATATGTGGGATCTTTAGAGTCCAATTTAAATCCAAACAATCCGAAAGGTTATTATATAATGGCCGAAAGATAGAGTCTGTGAGAGCTGGTTGCAATGATTTGATAGTACTCCACGCATGGGGAAGAATATGAGTAACTTTCACCCGTTCAATGGTCTGCGCGTCACACGGATAGAGTTCAGGGATGATGATCTCCCGCCCGACTTTTAATTCACAGTCACATGGGATATATATCTCCAATGCGCCTGTGTCATTTATCGAAGGAAATATAATATCCCCGCCCCCGTGTAATCTACAGCTCACTGACGAGTTGTGGTTCATGTGCGTCAACGCATACCTCTCGTTGGATAATTGCGTCACAATTAAGTCAGTGTTCGATACGCAATGAAAAGAGCAATAACGCGATAGTGAACTTGTTGAGCAACCCTCAAACAATTTACGAACACAGCTACTAACCGAGTATGAATTTAATTTTGATAACAGTCGTGGCAAGAGACAGAGACCCGAAACGTATGGATCGCAATGCTGCAAATTGTCTCCCGTTATTTCAACTAGGGTATTGTCACTAATCGCAAGCAAAGTAGACTTAATATCCAAAGAACACGTCTGATTGGACCAAGCAAAAGGGATAGTTTTAAAATTGAATAAGCGCCACTGGCGATTCAAAGTCTGAATCGGAACTTTAATTGTGATCAAAATTTTATCTTCAGAAATAATACAAGTTGCAAGATTCAATTTATAATACCGTATCACCTCTTCGGGGTCAACTGATAACTGACGGGAATCAACTCGTAACCTTGCTTGTAGTCTCAGTAAATCATTATATTAAGTGTTCGGGCTGACCACTATCTTTGGAATATGTCCTTCTTTACAGTCAGCTAATATATCTAGTCTAAAAATAGACTGAACAATTTGAATTTGTCGAAGTGCCAAGGCTACAATCATGCTAATTTGTTGTTTATTTTTCACCATAGAGGATTTCGCTACCCTCTCCGTTTCATTTTTCAATAGCTCCAGAGACTTTTTTATCTGAATTTGATAGGTATTGGCGGTATCAGTAATATAAGCTGTTAATCCGTTATCAAACTTTTCGAGAGAGGACGTTAAATTTTGAAGCAACCCATGGTCTAAGTGAACAGCATTATCAAGCTGTTTCAGCTGATGTGAGTAGCTCTCCTCATTATGATAAATATTACGAACATCTTTCTTCGTGGCTACGTCACAACACCAACTTACTGCTTTACCTATCCAACTCAATCCCCGTTTCATTCTGTGTGGGTCTGTATTACGAAGATTTGCGGGCCAATTTTCACCTAGGCTCTGGTCCAGCTTATGAAGGCGAAATGATAACTGTTCATTAAGTGACAAAAACCAAAGTGCTACGTCACACTCCTCTGACTTATTAACCTGGGTGCAGAATCCAGTGTGAAAGGAATCCGCTTTAACTTCATTAATCATTGACGGCCATTCCCCCTGATAAACAATAGGCACCGTGGATTCATATGGTAAAGAATTTTGAATTTCTGACCAGAAGCCCCCTGATACCACCGCCACCCCTTTATCATAAAGAAAATGTAGATCGGCTCTGGTCCGAGACGTCCCATTGCCGATCGTACTCACTGCGCGTGACCCAGTCATTACCCATAGTGATAATATCCAACAGATATACTCCCGTACACGACTCATGATGTCCTGGTTGATTAGCTGTGTCTTCGATAACAATACTGAGGAAAGATAAACAAAGCATGAATAACAAATATTATAAATCCTGCTAACCTACATCAACGTTGAATACTTGAAGTTCCTTCAATATATATATATATATATATAATTATATAATCCAGGTGAAATGTACACAAAAATGAAACAATATAAACAAGACCCATTCAAGAATAAATTAATGAACTATCGATGGTACCCGAAAAGTGTACCATAGCCACCTACCTTTGCCGTGTTGACCACAAGCAAACCTACACGCATACACACCGATTGATAACTGTCCCTCGATTTGTCCAATTAACATTTACTTCGCTATTAAATGTCCACTGACATTTTTTAACAATAAAATTATGACATGTAATCATTTCTTAGTTTTTACTCATATATCAGCATTTTCTGTCAAACGAATGCAGCTCTTTAAATGATACATTTAAATGTAAGGTGAGGCGACTCCAGCCAACATCCGATACCTGACATCAGCTGTTTCACGATCGTACGATAATCAAAGTGATGAGACAATACCAATTCAAGAGATTAAGAAGCAATTAAACTATTGCCGCGAATATCTGTATGAGAAACGGTATCTGGATAATTTACCAATCAGTAAATTTATTGAAACTGTTTTGAAATACACCCCGTTTTCCTTTTGACCCTGAAGATGATGAATTAAAAAGACACTTTGTCTTCAAATCATTATGAAATGTATAAATAAAATTAATCATTTCATCCAAAATAATTGAAATACTGGGGAGCTACTCATATGGGCTGCAGATAAGAAGTCGAAAATCTTCGCATGGAACCTTTAAACTCTGGGGGTGTCTATGTATCTGTGGCACTGATAATACTAAAATTAAGGGCTTACAAACTAAACTAATATTACGTGACCGGGTGTGACTTATGATTCTCCCGACAGTTAGCGTATCCGAATCAAACTCAAATAATACCGTTAATGACTACATCCCACAATTCACTGGGCAATTGATTCGCAATTTAATGTCGAACTCGGGACCTTCGCATACAGGACCCTCCTAATTGTATACCTGTTATTTCCATTCGACTTTACATTTCAAACAATTGATATTTAAATAGAAACTAAAATCTTGAATTTATAAAAATTAACTTCGTCGTGAGTAAGTCAAACCCGCTCTTGGATAAAATATATCCAACCTTTTATCAGGCCTGAACACCCCCAAAAAACCTGCTATGACCCTGTCATGCGTTTAAACCAATGGGTGTAAACCTGGCTCCATGTCACTTGGCGATTTTAATATGTGACCTCATATTGCACGATCTATAATGAATATAGTTGAAATTTGGCTCCCCTCGTGTATTCCTAATTATTATAAACTTTCTCAAAATATCACGGGAAAACGTAACTGAGTGCATTCAAAAACCAAAAACCAGCGAAAATTACAACGCTCCCTCACGTTTTCTTACCGTTGAAAAAAAAAAATTGACACTAATTATGTGAAAATGGAAATAACATCCAAACTTGAAAAAAAATTAAATTCACCGGAAAATACTTTGCGATCAATGTAATGATAAATGTATGAGAACACCATAATAGGACAAATCGAAGACCAAATAAGAGGGGGAGAACACAAGAATGTTCACACAGCAATTAGGTGATTAACCTCACTACACACTTGGTACACGTGCTTACGTACTACTTCCTACACTAGAATAATGCTGTCGCTGCGCTTTGCATGGAGACGTAATGAGTACATCATCTCTTTAAATGACAGACCGATGAACTCTGAAAGAACAGCTGATCGTTTTATCTCACCACTACCACGACAGCTACATTTACGCTAAGCAATTAACTTCGAATAATATAATTTACATCGTTTTACAAATCAGGGAGAAAAACTAAAATCAAAATTATTCAAATTTAATAAATGCACGCAACAAAACGATGTGTCAAAACACGTATTCCATGTTCCACGCTGCGCGATCAACATTAAACCATCTTAAATCATACATAGACAAACTTCTACTTCTAATGCAACTTAATATTATTATACTATACCGATGCATCGACCATATCTCTAAGTCTCCATTTGTCAGGAGAATAATATTGTTTCATTCTAATAACATGAATTACATCCTTGACCAATTTTCTTCCCTTTTTAATTTCTACTTCATAATTTAGATCTGACACTTTCCTAATAACTTTGAAGGGGCCTTGCCAACGTTTCTGGAGTTTGTCTGACTTGCCAATCTGTCTGATAGGAGTGTGTATCTTAACCCATTGGCCTGGACTGTACTCGACGTGCCGGCGTTTCCCGTCAAACCGTGCTTTCTGTCGTTGCTGCGCCTTAGTCACACGTTCGACAACTAACTTGCGAGCCTCGTGAACCTGTTTAACGACCATCTCAGCATCGTCAGAAATATCGAGACCCTGTAAAAGCGATACGTCCATTGGGAGTGTTGCCTCTCGCCCATATACCAACATAAACGGGGTTGATTTCGTTGTTTCCTGTACTGACGTATTATAAGCAAACGTAACCAACTCGATAAAATCGTCCCAATCCCTGTGCGTAGAGCTCACATATAATGACAGACTTGTTGTTAAAGTTGCATTGAATCGCTCCGTCAAGCCGTTGCATGCCGCATGGTAGCTAGTTGTGAAAGTAGGACGTGACCCTAAGCCCTGGAGAATCCCTGTAACCAGGCTAGATCTGAATGTAGCGCCCCTATCGCTCAAAATAGTTGTCGGCACACCGTGCTTACAAATGACGCTTTTGACTATGAAATCGGCAACGTCGGCAGCACTGCCCGATGACAGAGAACCGGTGATAGCCCATCTCGTCGTGTAGTCGGTGCAACAGATGATGAAGGTTTTCCCCGAAGCTGTTTTAGGCATAGGTCCCAATAAATCTATACCAATGAGCGAAAACGGAATCGAACTGATCGGAATTGGGCTCAACAAACCTGCTGAACGCTGAGTTGGGTTTTTTCGTGCTTGACAACACGGACAAGATTTTACATAATTTTCGACTTCCTTCACCATATTGAACCAAAAATACTTTCCTTTCAATTTACCTAAAGTCCGAATGAAACCAAAGTGGCCTGCCGTAATAGCGTCATGAGCATTGTACATAACTTCGTACTTGAGACTCTCAGGGATGACCAAAAGCTTTGTCTGACCTATATGTGCGCAATTTCGTTTGTAGAGAATATCTTTATCTAAAACGAAACTTCTCGATTGGCGTCGCGTCTTAGAGGTAGCGTTGTCTGGGTATTTAATTGCATCTCGAAGTAGTTTCAGTTCAACGTCGTCTTCCTGTAATTTAGCTATATCCGCGATTTGTAAAGCGAGAATTTTAAACTCATTCTCATCTTCGTCACCAGGACCCTCTACAGATGTTCCGGTATCAAGTGGATAGCGAGATAGTGCATCGGGACCCATATGCAACAGTCCTGACTTGTGTTTAATCACAAAATTGAAATCTTGCAACATTATACTCCATCTGGCTAGACGACCCGTAGCCTCTGTATTGTTGTTTAAATAACAGAGGGCAGAGTGATCACTGATCACGGTGAAGAAACGTCCATATAAGTACGGCCTGAAGACTCTTACCGCGTAGACAATAGCCAAAAGTTCCTGTTGTGTAGTGTTGTAACGTTGTTCAGCCTGGGAAAACTTCTTAGATGCATACGAAATGGGATGTAAACCATCATCAAACTCCTGCATTAGAATCGCTCCTACTCCATATTGACACGCATCAGTGTGAACTTGAATAGGTTTGTCCTCGCGAAAATGACGTAAAATTGGAGCCGAAATCAAATTTTCTCGCAAAGTCTGAAAAGCCCTTTCATGTTCAGCCTCCCAAACAAACTTGACATTTTTCTTCGTTAGCTCAGTAAGTGGACGGGCTATAAGTGAAAAGTTCAAAACAAACTTACGATAAAAATTCGCCAAACCCAAAAAACTTCTCACATCTTTGAGTTTTTTAGGGGTGGGAAATTCAGCCACCGCTTTTATTTTATCCGTACCCGGAGACAAACCCACCTCGTTCACGATGTGTCCTAATATATTGATCTCTTGATAGCCGAATGTACATTTCGCTGGATTCAATGATAGATTAAACTCTTTAAAACGAGATAGAACCGCCTCCAATCGCTGTAAATGAAGTTCAAAAGTCGGTCCCATAGTCACGATGTCATCCAGATAGCACAGAGCTGTGTTCCACTTTAACCCCGCTAATACCTTGTCCATACATCGTTGGAAAAGTGCAGGTGACACGCTCAGGCCAAAAGGAAGGGCATTGAACTCCCAGAGTCCGTCAGGCGTGATAAAAGCTGTAATTTCCTTACAATCCTCAGCCACCCCTAACTGCCAGTAGCCAGAGAACATATCCAGACAAGAGAAAAACGAATTGCCAGAGAGGTAAGTCAAAATGTCGTCGATCAAAGGAAGAGGGTAAGAATCGGACTTGATAACAGTGTTGACCGCCCTATAGTCCACACAGAATCGCCACTCGCCCGACTTCTTTTTGACCAGAACGACAGGACTGGCGTAGGCTGATCGCGAGGGCCTGATCACTCCCTTGTCTAGCATCTGATTCACCTGGTCTTGAATCAGTGACCTCTCCTTCGCCGAACACCTGTACGGAGGCTTGTGAACGGGTCTTCTGTTCGACAGTTCAAATGTACAGTCGTCCACCGTGGCCTTCCTCATACTCCCAAGAGACCAGGCGAATTGATCAAAATAGTTGTTTAAGAGTTTCAACATAGCCGCCGATTGGTCCGGGGTCAAGCCGAGGTTAATATCCACCTTGCCCGTGACATCTCTATCACTCGGAGATGACATCTCGACAGTAGTAACAGGGTACTCCATTACCTCGTGTCCTAGAGCCACCTCTTTCCGAACCTCGGCTACCGAATCAACTACCCCTAATTTCATCCCCTTTCCAATAATACGCCTTCTCGGAGACGCATTAATTACTAAAATACTACCCTGTATATCGTTATTTAGGAGGGTTCTTTGTACCAAAAAGTCTGTATTTTTTAATATATTGGAGGCCGGTTCAAAAACAGACAAGTCTGTTGACTGATGTGGGCCTTTGATCAGATAAGGGCATAAAATACAACTATTACCCTCAACGCTAACATCGTCTGCTACAATTAACTCCCTTAAAACGTCTACATTGTCAATTAAAATATTCATTATATCTGGGACCACTTTCGACTCCTCAAATGAGAACAACGTGTTGTAGAATGGGACGCAGACCACCCCTGTGTCATGATTAATTGAAACCTCCCTTTTACCGTAATAGATAGTTACTCCGTGCTCAACTGAAAAATCATTGCCCAAAATGCAGGGAGCCGAGAGACCTCGAATAGCAATCATAGGCAAAACGAAGTTTACCTCATTAATTGTAACTGAGTCATCCACTTTACCTACCACACGGAGAATAGTATTGTTTGCCGCCCTTAAAACTAAATTCTTAATTCTAGAATGATGCAAATGAGATACCAAAGATTCATCGATACAAGTTACAGCAGCTCCTGAATCCAAAAGCGCAATAACCTCCTTATCCTCTACATTTATTTTTACCTGAAGGGAACCTATTGTACGAATCGCAACTACCTGTAACGAAACAGGGCGCTGCGCAGAAGAAAACCTTAAAATAATATCCTTAAGAACAGAGTCTCGATGATCATTCACTAACTTTATAAACTCAGGGGTTTTAGAATAAACACGACTCACGGACCGCCAACCTGACATGGAGCCCGTGGTTAGGCGTTTCCCGACCTGGGAGTTTCGCCACCCTCCTGCCCAGGCTTCTTCAACGTCTGACGGGCCAACTGCAGGTCAGGGCACCGTAAGATGACATGGCCAACCCTCTGGCACAGAAAACAGACCGGCCTCCCCGTGTACTGCCTCTGATTTCCCCGCCATGTCCCCTGATCCGGGTAAGCAGGTTGCGACTGTCGTTGAGAATACCCACTCCCGGCTGGCTGCTGGTACCCGTACATCGCATTCATACCCTGGCCCTGTAGTTGGTCCACTTGCGGAGCGAACCGAGGATATGGAGGGTACTGCACGGGAGACTGATGCAACGACTGAGCGATGGGAAACTGCTGTTGTTGCATCGGCTGAGGAGGATAATAATGCGTCGAGACAAGGTTTGGCTGTTGCTGAACGCTCGACCCTGTAACCTTAACAGCCCTCTCCTCCTGTCCGTGAACAGCATTGATAACCAGCTCCTTTTGCATCACTAGCTCCTGTGCCATCAAGTGCAGCTGATTCCTCAACTCAGCCAAGTCGTCAACAGACGAAGCCGAAACAGAAGCCACCCCTATTGAAGGCTGTACCGAAGAGCGCACCTTCGCGTCACCCTCCTTCACCATCCTCTGCTGAAGCAAGAACTTGGACGACTGTGCCCTCTTCAGATTGGTCTTCAACTGATCGACTGTGTTATTATCCAGCATGGACACCTTATCGAGAACACTCGGCAGTAACCCCGACATCACCGACTGAACCTTGTCGAGTTCGGCCATGGAAGAGTCCACCTTCCGACAAAGCGCGAGGATATCATAAATGTACTCCTCGATGGTTTCCGTCGGACCCTGTACACGATTACGGAGAGCAGACTTCCACTCCCCCTTCTGTACGTCCCCAACGAACTCATCAAGCAGCACCTTCCTGACATCCTCCCACCTCATCGTGGTCGCCACAGTTGCTCCCCGGTTCCTTATCGCATGGGACTCCTCCAGAGTGATAAAACACTTCAAAGGGGCCCCAGTCAAATAGCAACCGAGATTAGCAAGTTTGGCCTCATCATCCCATTTATTCACTCGACAGCACGCTCAAAAGTCGCTAACCATTCATCCAGCATGTCGACTCCAACCTCAAAACGTTGTGGCTTGACCTTCGACATGACGCTGGACGACTTCTTTACTTCCCGCAGTTTCCTTTCCAACTCCTTCGAAACATGTCTCTCCACTTCCTCTGCGTCAACGTGTCGATCCAACTCTCCTGCACTTCCTATACGCCTCCTGTAAGGAGGTAAAGAATCCACCGGCTCCACACCCAAATCGCGCAGCCTCCTACTCGCTCTTGTGTTCCACAAACTCATGGGATCCTCCACAAGCCGACCAAGAATATTCTGATGCGCTGCGAGGGATATTTCCTGATCACGACACCTTTCCAAAATCTTATCCAAATCCGCAAGAGACTCCTCCGTATCCGAACCAACCGCAGCACTCTCCTCCTCCGGCGCGACAATATCACCACCACAAGCTTCGTCGTACAACAATCTACCAAGGGTTATCTTATACGTCGGGATCGTCCTCTCCTCAGACATTAGCAGTCAGACAAAATCCGTTGGCCTATAGCTAATACTACAGTCATACTCAAACACAACCTAAGAAATAATTATTACACACACACTAAACAAGAACATTATGAACAAACAGACAAACAAGACAAAGATAAAAGACTGTCCGTTCCCCTACGCCGTCGGTCCAATAACTTTACGAATAAGCATAAATGAAAACAAAATAGAAAAGAAAAAAAAAAAAATATAATAATAATAATAAAAAAAAAAAAAATAGTAATGTGGAAACACACAAACTTTTGAATGAACACGATTAGAGTAATTTAAACGATGGCATTCGAGAAAAGCAATAATCTGAATGGGAAAAAAAAAACTAAAAACTTCGCGATAAAAGGAAGTTAAAAACGCACCTCCACCAATGTTACAACCGAATTTTGAAATCAAGGCCTGAATGGATTCGAACCAAGGGTGTAGCAAATAATTTGGAATGGCGCCTACTTAAAAATAGTGAGAGGTTGGTTGTGGGATCGTGATGAGGGGTAAAATACAAGATGACCAATTGAGGTGACACTATGGTTATTTATTGCTGACAAATGATAAGGAAAACAAGACGATTAAACCAATTGAAAATGAGTCTGACTTCTATTAATAATGAAACTATAAATGGACCGACGACACTAGAATCCAAAAAGGTATAATTATAAACGGTCAACTGGACCGATACTTAGCCTACACGGCGAAACCTTTCCCCAAGAGAGTACAGTGGCACGCGCAAGATGTTTTTCGGCGGCTCACTCCTCGAACAGTATTCTTCTAAAGAGACCGAGCTCCCTTATCACACACACTTTTATACACACACCTCACATGATGTTAATACGTGTCCGGTCTGTCGAGAGGGACATTCGCGCTGACTGAGTAAATGTATAGTTCATTCTCCCTAACGACAGACGTCGGAACAAAACGTGTAAAAGTTGATGATCGTGGTTAATGGTCGATTAGAATAGAAGTTATGATTGAAGAAAAACAGTAGTTTATGAACTACTGTGACAATATCTCAATTACATTGAGTTTAACATAGACAAATACATCATACAATTATTGAAAAAATTTGATAAAACTAAATTTGATCTGAAAATAATGCCAAAAAAATTCACATAATAGCCAGGTAGGGAAAGTGGCGTGTTACAAACTTATACATGTAGACGATTGATATATCTGATCGAGATGGTGTGTGACTTGTGAAGTCCCCGTGCTTCGGACAAGTAGGAGCTTATATTGTGCGTTGGTAACTCGTCAATAGCGCAATATCTACTCTATATCATACTCCTCGGAGGAAGAGCGAAGCGTGCATCGCGTGCTGTGTGCGCAGCAAAAGGATCGCGGACAGAAGATCGCGGACTTTGGTTGGATGGCAACTGGCAAGTTATTGAGTGGGGTAAAATGTGCGCGGGGACATAGGGGCGTAAAGACAAAAGAATCGAGCGCTGAATGAGCGCGGGCTAGAAGGCCATGGAAGATGTGGGGCCGTCTTATAGTCGCGGAATGCCGCGATCGTTTGGTCGTCATGTTATTGCTGCGGGACTATGACCTTGAGGCCGTTGAGGCCGAGAAGTTTTTATCGGAGAAGCAATAAACAAGCAGGAGTCGAAGTTGAAAGGCGGTGGGAAGGGGGGGGGGGGACGATTATAGAGTAGAATACGCGAGTGGCGAGGGGGGCGTGCGAGGTGGAAAAAAACGCTGGCCTGTCGTATACGACGGGCCCAACCTGCTCGTCATCAATATCAGCCTGGGACTTTTTCCACTCGAGTTTTGTCGACTCTATTTCGACTTCATTGAATATGGTATCTATGGAAGACATGACGCACAGTATTAAATTCTGCAGTGGGTAGAGCACCGACGGTAACTTCTTGACTCTTACTTCTTGACTCTAATCATGAACGAATGTGTGGTTAATGTTGTAGGAATTGGCACTCGTGAACGAGATGGATGTTGGTAATGTGATTTACTACTTCGGATGGCTGTTTGGAATGACATCGCCACAAATAGCGAAGCGTTACGTCTTCCTGTCGAAACTCCTGGATCTTCCAGACAGGAAGATGTTGGTGGGAAACCTCAGGTGAAGTCACTACATTCTTAAACTGTAATTAAGGAAGTGCTTAATGCCACGTGGTGTACATGCTACTTGGCAGGCAGCACTTTTCGTTTTTCAGATCAAGTTACTTGGTAACTATTTGCGAAATAGCTACCACGGTGTTTCATCTGACAAACTTGTCACCTAACTTAGTTGCCATTCACAAAATAGCCACCACGATGTTCCGTCCGTCCAACTTAGAACTGTACAGTTTTGGAAAGAAATTGGTTTCACCACTTTCGGAAAAATTGTATTTTTTTCATGTTTTTGGACGAAAATGCTACAAAATGTACTCCACAGGTCGGATGGTTCGTGCAATCAGTCTGTTTCTTGTGTGAAGACGCTGGCTCATAATAGTCGGGTTCGTCAAGTTTTTGCCTTGATCGGTTGAACCGCTTCTGAGGAGAAAAAAATCTGAATAGTTCCAAAAAAAAATGAAAAAAGTTTTCGATTTTTTTCAAATTCCTACTGGATGTTGCCGCTAGGTCGATACACTCTGTCACGGAATTTCACATTGATTGAATGAGGCGATCAGAAACAAAAATCAGAAGTATAGGTTTACTTGATAATTATAAATAAAATTTCTTTTGGTTACGCCACTGTCTCAATTCTTCATTTTAACGTTGCCCATGAACAGCAATTCATTAGAGATATAATCGATATTGTGTGAGTTATAAGTATCCCTCGAAGGATCCGAACGAACACCTTGTCATGGTGTGAGGGCTTGCGTGACCCAATGATCTCCAGAGCTATCGTCGGGAGCAATTTATTTGCTCCCAGCAGGGTCACCCATGGCGATGAGGTCTGGAGTGAGGTCCAGACCAAGTTCGGACCGCCTCGGTCGAGTGAAAGCCTTGAGTGTATGGAGGGAGTACTGAACCTTGCGTTTGAGTTGCCGGCAAAAAGAAAGAAAGTAAATGAAGAAGAGAAGAAAGAAGATTATAGACGAGGAGAGAGAAGAGAAAAAAAACGCAATGCTCAGAACTCCCTATACGTACTCCGGTCACCCGGAGGCACCCACTCGACCGACGGTCCGAACTTGGTCTGGACCCTCACCCCAGACCTTATCGCCATGTGTGACCCTGCTGGGAGCAAATGAATTGCTCCCGACGATAGCTCTGGGGATCACGGTCCACGCAAGCCCCCACACCACGTCAAGGTGTTCGGATCCTTTGAGGGGGCACATGATTCGATGGCAGCAGTGGTCGACCATCCAATCGATCATCATGGTCGATCACCAGAAAATGTTCACCACTTCATACCACATTCACTCACGCCAATAGATTGAAGATGACTTCGAATGTATAATAACACGTTCTATCGATATTAATTCCTGAGTTGAAGGGGAGGAAACTACCGAAATGACTTGGGCATATAGCTCGAGATGTGCTGTGATTGCAAGGCGCAAACCGTCTCGCCATATTCAACTTCTACTGGATTCAACCACTCAACAAGCTCCAAATATTTTTACATATCTTCCCACCACTTCGTGAATCTCACTCTCTTCCACATCCCTTTTCAACACTTCTCATTTTGTCCACGGTTTACTATTTTACCTTTTTCTTCCGACTGTTCCTTTATCAAAACTTCCTGCTTGGTATTCCCTCACTTATTCCCACCCTTCTCATACCAACGCAGTAACTCCATTCCCATCTCGTTGCTCAATCCCTTCACTTTCAATGATCTTCTTTTTATATTCCTTACTCTATCTTTTTTCTCAAACTCTTCAAACTCCTCGGAATTTTCTCTTCTTAATCTTGCAATAGGCCATCCGCTATTACTCTGATCCTTCAATTTACCAACTCCACCATAAATAAGAGTTGGCAGAAAGTAGCTCTAGTTCATTGACAAATTGCACATTCTGACCCTGACCGCGACTGCCACTTCGAATAACGTTCTAGGCCTGGCCAGCTCCAAGGGACTAGGGACTTGGATTGATTTGTATTCACTTGTAGAGCCAAGTACCATGGCAACATGTCCCGTTCTTGTTAATTCCCGTTGTTGTTAACACCAGATCCTAGCACTGATCTTGAGGTGGGGTCACAATAGGTCACACTCATGTGTTCTGGGAGACCGTGACTCTGCTATCATCCCGTAGTGTCGTAGTATTGAGCTCTTTCAAAGAACATTATCAAATCAGAATCCCCAGTCTCTTAGAGCTTGCCAGGCCTAGGACGTTATTTTAATTGGTAGTTGCAGTGTACTACTTCCTGCCATGAAAGTTATCTAGTAGTTAATTGTAGAACTAGTCAACTTCCGGCACCATCTCATTCAACTCTAGCTTCGTCTTCCATCTGCCGTCACTATACTTCCCAGACTTCTGAATTTTGTAACTCCCAATTGCTTTTCTCCATTCTTTCATTCGAACCAAATATAAATAATCACAACAAGTTCAACAAAGTGGATAGATCGGCTAGAAAATATGAAATTGGGAACATTATGATTCTATTTCTCAATTCGATTGGAATGTTTATAGAATTCAAATTGTAATTATAATTAGTTATATATTTCAGCGGAGGACAACAACGTCGAGTATCGTTAGCTGCGTCTTTGGTTCAAACCCCGGAGCTATTGATTCTCGACGAGCCAACAGTAGGACTCGACCCAATCTTGAGACAAAAGTAATTATTGCTGAATTCCTAATTGAATTTATCTTCCGCCCGTTGATGACATTATAGGACGTGTTGCCTATCAAGTATCTTCAGTGTGTGAAGATTTGTGATCACGACACACAATACAATTTGAACATCGAACTCCAGAATACAATTATGTTGCACTAGTTTGTGAATAATACTGTGAATTTCAATAATATCATGGCAAATATTGACAGAATCGAATTCACGAAATCAATTGACATATATAACACAGCTTGGCTCATGATGCTCATTATTTTACCTGACATCAAATCTGATAGTTGAACACAATTCATGGGAAATCATTGCGAAATGTTATGAATAATATTGTCGTGTGTAGTAGAAACTGATTTGTATGATGTGACTGTGAGATGCTCCACTGTGTCTCGATGATGAAAAAAATTATTGTGAATCAATTCGGAGTTCCTCAAGACTCAGGTCTGGGTCCAATGCTGTTCGTAAAATCATTAACGACACATTTTTCATAGATGTATCAAACAATCGTTCATTAATCTATTTGTAGATAATACTCTTACTATACATGAGATAGTGATAGTGTAGAAGGCGTGATGGCAATTACGAACCAAGCATTTCGAAATGGTCAGCTTGTAAAAATCTTTGGCATAATGTCACTATAAAACTAAACATCTTATAATATCACAGAGCATGCCTGAAAATGCTCAAATTATTCAAGTATTTTATGATAATAATTTATCTGTAGATTCAATTATTCTGCAGAGTTGATAATATATATTATCTAGAAGTGATGTTCAACTGAATTTGTAGGGTCTATATACGAACACGAATGAAATGCTAAGCACACGTAATATATGATCATTGGCCATGGGGTCTGATTATCTATATCAACAAATGAGATAGTGTACAACCACCTACCGTTATTTAATTACGCATAGGAAAGTATTCTATCCCCATGAAATACATGAGCATGATATTTGTTACTGTGAAAACATGTATCCAGAATTACAAATAATAGTTTGATTCTGAATAATATTTTTCATATTAGAATGAGAAAAAAGTACAGAACGCAGAAAATGATACGTGTGAAAACTTGGACGAGTTTGCAAGAGAATGCGGGCATTAACAAAGAGAATATCACGACTTTCAAGAATTAACTATGAGTGTACAGCGTTTTCATGTTAGTCCTAATCACTGATCTCCTTACACATGGATAGCGTATGCAATGGGAAGCCTGAAGCTAAAAGATGAGTGTACTAGGCCTAAAATGTCTGCCAGTTGTCTAGGGACCATAGAGTGTACGTGGCCCGACGTGATTTGGATTTGGGCGTGAACATCAGCGCGCAAGTCTGTCAGGTGTCAGATTGCAGTGGAAATTCTATGAAAAAATCCGTTATGGGGCGAATATAATTTGAATGATTATTTCTAGTATTCTAGTTATTATTTATGTCCCCAGTAAACAATATCGGCTTTATTACCTGTTCCAATTGGAGTAGCTTTAAAAACAAATACGCTCATAGGTTGGTATACCCATAGAGTAGTAGCTGCAGGTTGGCTGCAGGTACAAGATGGCCTACTGGCTAGCTTCACTCTGTTAAGGTTTAACGGGGGGATCCATATGCCACCGACCAGCGCCATTGGCCGAGGCCTTCATATTATATAATATAGAAGGCTTCTTTTCGGCTTCTCTTGCTTACCGGCAGTTCGCATCTATACGCTATCCATGTGTATAGAGATCAGTGGACCTGATATGCTGGCAATGCTGTTCGTACACATCTCTCATGAATGAAATTTGTTGGAAGGTACTCATTTACTGTTGAAACATTTCATTTTCAATAATTATGCAAAACTGTAATATGATCTACGGGATTACTTGTGGGAGTCAAAATATAGAATACAGGAAGTCGTGGAATGTATTGTTCGTGTTCTAATTACATTCAATTCGTTTGCAATAATAGAGGATTGTACATTTTCCAGTACTTGGGATTATCTGGTCCAGTTATCACGGGATTTGAATATGACTACGATCATCACTACACATTACATAGAAGAAGCCACGCAGGCGCACAAGGTACGGCCCTATCACAACTCTCTATATATATGTTTTATATACTTTGTGATACACTGTTCCCTATAATGCACTGCTGTACTGATATAGCATCAAAATAAATTTAGACGTAACAAGAAACTAGAGCTTGCCATGTTATTGTTATGGAACTACTCCCAATTTCATTATTTGATGAATACACATACCCAACAACTATAGGCTTCTATTCTGGGTACAAACAATCTTCTGAGCTCACGAGCTTTCCCGCCTGGCTGTGGAGAAGTGGAACGGACAGAATAAGTGAAAAACAAACAACACACAAATACAAATACATAGAAAAATCATGACGATGTCTCAATTAGGTTGATTTCAAGAGATAAGAAAATAAAGTAAAATTGTAGCCCTTCTAGAGTTTGAGATTGAGATGAGTTCAAAATCAAACTGGAAAATAGGCTTGAAATAATCACGCCTTAGATGTCAACAATCACAATGGAAAGATTGTTTATTGATCAACTTATATTCTAGGTTGGTTTGATGCGAGGAGGCATCCTATTGGCTGATATGGCACCACAAGTGCTGATAGCCAATCACAGTTGTACAACTCTGGAAGAAGTATTCCTCAAGTTGAGTCAGATACAAGGCACGGGCTTTGCTACCAGTCCACGTGGGAAACAAGAAGACGCCATTGCGAATCCTCCAATCACAGAAGATCAGGTAAATATCTGACCAAGCTTGGCGAACATTCATTCCAGATAGTAGAGAAGAAATTGTGTTGTGTTCGTGTTATTCGGTGGAAAGGGGGGGGGGGGGGGCCATTCAGGTCAGACCAAGTAACCAATCGAATCGAAACTTCTCCTGGCCATTGCTATTATAGCAGAATAGATTGATAATGGTTTGAACTGAGTCGGTTGAAAAGTATCTTCTAGTAATGTTATGGGAAATTTGAATATCCCCATAAAAACCACATAGGATGGAATCAGGTAAAACACGCCGTACACGATCAACAGTTACCCGTCAACAACCCGTCAATAACCCGTCAACAACCCGTTCTTATCCCCGGATTGGATGAGAACAACCCATAGCCCAAGCGTGACAGTTACGGGGTCCAGGAAAGATGTGAGGTAGTACTCTTTCCTACCTCGAACTGGTGAGGGTTGCAATTGTTTGGCAGATTGTGGAGGGGGACCTGACATTGGAAGAATTCAAGGAACTGGTACGGCGGAGACAGTTGTTGAAAGAGGGTATTTGAGAGTTTGTGTTAGTTGGTTATTCAAGAATCACTATTCGTTTTCATTATACTTCTTGCTGTTCAGAGTGTTGTTATTTAGTTTAAGGTCTTGCCACCGCTCTTTTGTGCAACTGTGAGTGTCCATATAGTGAATGGAGAAAAAATATTCAAAGATGTTCACTCCTCTCTGAAGTCCGGTTTTCGAAACATTGAGAATCGAAAATATCGATGAATTTTCAATTTAGTTCCACTATGCTGCCACTTTAGGTGACAATTTAGTGTAGTCGCAACATCGAGTTGTACATTTCAATTTTCCACATTCAACATTTCAAATTCTACGTGCCCTCAACGTGTCATTAATTCAGGCAGTCAATTGCTATTGCCATCTATAAACCATGATCGTGTACGAGGTATATCTAATAGAGTTCTGCCTGAATTAAAGTATTATGGATGAATAAGAAAGCATGTCACTAATTACCAGAATTATAGTTGAATCATCTCACTCCGATGGTTTTTCTTATGATGGATAAGGATGAAGATATCGACAGTTCTGAAAGGGAAAATGTTTTACGGAGACGATCCGTAACGTATTATCGTCGAGTAAATGATGTCGGAAGCATGGATATGGATGAGATGACGACTTCGGTAAAAGCACACAAATCCACGACGTCGTTCGCGAACAGAATGAAAGCCTTGACGTACAAAAACAGTCTGGCATTATTGAGAAATGAATGGTAAGTTGTAAAACTCCAATATTCATCATCAAGGTTATAGTAAATAGCCCTATGTTTCATTCATCTACGCCACTGCAGTCAAGTCGAGCTTGTGGTCGAGTCAAGCATAAGGCATGGCGTTTGCAAGCACTTTTGTATCAATTTATTGAATTATGACCGAATTATTGATTATTATCAAATTATCAAAAAAGTACTCAATCAACATCACCTGACCTTAGTATTCCCGAGTACAAAGATTATAAATGTGATGATTGTGAATGTAATTTCTCAATATCGTCACTGAACAACCCTGACGTATGCGAGTACAGCTGTCGTACTCTGAGCAAGGCTATGCGACCCGCGCTAGAGGAGGAGTGAGGGGAGGGGAAGGTCGAGGCTCGCGGAGCGAGATTGGGTGGATTGCAAGAACGAAGTTTAAACCCCGGTCTACTTAGACGCTGTCTAAGTACAAAATAGCATTGCAAAGGCAATGCTTTTTTGTGCTTAGACGGCGTCTAAACTAGACCGGGGTTAAACTTCGTTCTTGCAACCCACCCATAGTGTTGAGAGCGGTGCGACAGGGTGGTTGGCTGATTGCGAGGTTGCAAGAAGTTTTGTTGGTCGAGTGAGCAAGTTTGTTTACGCGGAAGAGTGTGCGCTTTGCCAAAAGGGAGGTCTGGCTTGTGATTGCACTTAATTGTAACTCCGTACCGGCGCATTCCGGCCTATACATATTGTTTTTTCCTTATTATTCTCGTGTATGTTATACCCGTAACTACCCGCCCTTATCTTGCCCAGGAAGATATCAGAAGAGACGCTGCCGCCGACGCTTGAGACGATAAGTTTGCCTTGTGCATATACCCATACATCTATTGATATCTTACGTTTTCATCGACTTGAATAACTATGTAATTTCCGGCGACGTGATAAACAGTGTAGTTTCCGACCGACTAGGAACGGTATGCGTACAGTGATGAATCACACTGCCTACCCGCTTAGGCTGGGGTGGATTTAGCAGGGACGTCGTTAGGGGATCCAAGGGGGGGCGCGCGCCCCACCAATCGTCATTTGCGCCCCTCCAAAAATTCATCCTTCTAAAAAAATATATATAGGCCTATGTATGTTGACTCGTGTTGACCTACGAATAACACTCAATGAAATATTTTGCTGGGAGCTATTGTCACGGTCTTGGATTTCAGCTTGGATTGGGTGTAGCTTAAAAGACCGTTGGGACCGGGGTTCGGGACCAGTCTTCTCTAACATACATTACACAGTTCGACATTGAGTTTACCATATACTATTTAATGTGTACAAAAACACTTTACACTTACATACATGATGTTGGCAGTCTATGAAGGGTGGAACCTTGGATGTTTAGAACCCTCCCCACGGTGAAGTTAAATAAATCCCTCCCTTAATCATCATCCCCTCCTACCGTGAGCGTTGTTGTGGTGAGAGACAGAGGCGGTCGGCTCGACGAAACGATGTTGTCTTTCGTCGTGGATGTTTCCGTACGGGCCGCCACCTTGCGATCCACGTCTTGACCCTCTTCTCTTTAGATCTCCGATCTTCGCCTTCCCGTGGTCGAATTTCTACTCTCCCTGTCCCTCAGGCCTTGTCGCTAATTAGTTAACAATACGCATAATCTCGCGCATGCGCGTACTTGGCTATGTCCTCGTTTAGCTGACTCTGCACTCGGACTTTGGAAAAACACGATGTCTTCTAGTCATCGTGACACTTCCCCTCCCACATTGAAAATCGCCCCGATTTTCAGGTCTCAAATCTCTTGGTGTCTTTCCGTACTGTTCCTTCCACATCCTGACCTTGGTCGTGAGCGTCTGATGTCCCTCAGGCTTCAGGACGATTCGTGTTCACGCTTCTCTCGTCGGTCCTCCGTCCTCAATGGCTCTCCATGACTGTCTTCCGCTCCCGGGAGTCCATCTTCCACAGCCGTCCTCTTCCATCCCGTACCACTCTAGCTCTCACCAACAACTGCGGAACCCACTAAACCCGAAATTATTGTCAAAGTTCCAACCTCCTAGCGCCAGTGAAAGAAAAGAAAATCAAATGTGTACACAACAATAAGATTAAACAGTAACAATTGACAAAATGTGCAATATAACGTTATGAAAAGTAAGAAAAACTATACCAATCTAGCTCATTGGTAACTTGAGAAAAACCATATTATAAGAATTGATGATAAAATAATGCACATGTATGAACAAACAATAATGCACAAGAAAACAGAATTCCTCTCAAATACTAGTGATAAAAAAACATGTCATGTCTTGAGTGTATCTCTCTGTCCGCACGTGTTTCTAGTCCGAACACTTGTTGTGGCGAACACTGTACACGACATCACATCTTGAAACTTGACGCTTATAGATAACTCAGCGAGGCATCCGAATCCACCACCATCAGCACCATCAGCGTCTTTTCTGCATCCCGCAGCAAGGCTATACACAATCTCACACTGCCTTGTCGATTCAGCGCGCTGTCGTAGACACACAGGCACGTGGAGCGAAGCGAACGGAATATCATCTTCGCTGTTGTGGCGCGACGTGCTTGTTCAAATTATTGCGTCGCAATTCCCCTCTCGCGGAAATTGGGAATCCACAGTGGAGCCGGCGCCTTCCTACTCTCACCTTCCATGCTCTCGTCACGGTCATTCACCGTATATCTTTTTTTCTCTATTCAATATATAAAATAAAATTAGTATACCCAAATCATTAACATACAATAATTGTAACCGACCGATTAAAATATCGATATTCAAACTCTCCAAAGGACCACCCACTCACGCTGAGTTTACAACTAACCATGTCTTAGTCTCGACACTTCGCATACAGTGCCACAAAGAAGTGAATTATATTCGGTACGTACCTAAAAACCCCCCTTAAACCCCCGACTAAAACACAGTATTTGTATAAGTAGACATGAGTGGACATAACAGCACAACATCATTCGGCAACAATTCGTGGAGAAAACAAAACTAACTGTACTAAATATGAAATAAATGTATTGTTGTGAATACGTTATCTCATCCTAGACTGTACTAATACTACGTCGCATTCGTGTTGAGCCTGTACAACATTCCTGCTGATCAATTCTATCAACCAAAGGAAACTGAAACGCTACTGCTACCATAGACTACCATAGACTATGCGACTAAGAATGAAATACAGTTCACAGACAACTTTGCTTGACAACACTAAAATAATAATCAAAACCTAGACAAATGGACAATCTATAACATAACCACGAGGGACATCTTTACTGACTTGGCGCACCCCTTAACCGCCACTGATCCGGGGCATAAAACCGTTTCATACGAATTACATGAACCACGTCGTTCACAATCTTGGATCCTTTCTTGAGGGCAACTACATAGTTCACGTCTGATACCTTACGTATGACCTTATATGGACCCTGCCATCGTAGCTGTAACTCATCAGACTTTCCCTTTTGACGAATAGGGGAAAACACCTTGACAAGTTGACCATCCGCATACTCGACATGACGATGTTGAGAGTCATATCGAATTTTTTGTTTTCGTTGCGCCTCACCAATCCGCTCCACAGCTAACTGTCTCGCCTCGTGGACTTTCCCTATGATCTTAGTGACGTCCGTCTCCAGATCATCGTGTAGTCCCAGACCAATGTCAACGGGTAGCACGGGATTGCGTCCGTATACTAAGTAAAATGGGGTGAAACGAGTCGTCTCTTGCCTAGACGTGTTGTAGGCAAAAGTAACCAGGTCGACATAAAGATCCCAATCTCGGTGATTAGATGCTACATGGTTCGACAACATCTGACTCATGAGGCCATTGTAATGTTCAACTAGGCCATTACAGGCGGGTCTATAAGAACTGGTGAAGGTGCTACGCACCCCTAATCCCTTCATAATGCCTGTTACCAAATTACCCCTAAAAACAGCGCCTCTGTCGCTGAGAATCTCCCTGGGACATGAGTACTTACAAATAACCTGAGATACAAGGAATCCAGCTACATCACTTGCACCCCCCGATTTGAGACATCCAGTCACCGCCCACCGCGTGGCGTAATCGGTACAACAAATAATAATGGTGTTACCGTTCTCAGATTTCGGGAATGGGCCAAGAATATCAACCGAGATCTTATCGAATGCCCTACCAACTACAATGGGCTGTAACAGCCCCGCTGGTTTCTGTGTAGGTCGCTTCCTAGCTTGACAGTCAGGACAACCCTTACAATAAAGTTCGACTTCCTTCGACATGCCTTGCCAAAAGAAACGCTCCTTGACTTCACCGTACGTCTTGGCATATCCCAAGTGACCACTGATGACACTGTCATGGCAGCTGTACAACACTTCATATTTAAGGCTTTCCGGAATCACCAATAACTTGTTTGCACCCCTTGAATCGAAATTTTTCTTATACAAAACCCCATCTTGCAACACAAAACTACGCGATTGCCTCCTAACTCGCGACGTCGCTTCATCCGGCTTCTCTAATGCCTGAACCAGATCACGCAACTCCCAATCTTCCTGTTGTAAGTCGGCCATATTCTCCAAATTGATTGATAATACGCGCGTATCCATACCTTCGTCTTCGATAGTCGTGTCAATGAGTTTTTCGGCTTTTACCGGATAACGGGACAAACAATCAGGTGCCATGTGCATCGCTCCCGATTTATGAAAGATCTTATAGTCATATTCCTGTAATTTGATCGCCCACCTTGCTAATCTGCCTGTTGCGTCAGAGTTGTTAGTCAGGTAACAAAGACTACAATGATCGGTAACCACTTTGAAAAAACGAGCGAAAAGAAACTGCCTGAAAACGCCAATCGACCATACGATCGCTGAACACTCTAAATGCGTCGTATTGTAGTGGCTTTCTGCGTCAGTAAGGCGTCGCGACGCATAACTAATAGGATGCAAATCCCCCTCTATGCGTTGCATGAGGATTGCTCCTAACCCGTAGTTGCAAGCGTCCGTGTGTAGCTCGACCTCACAAACCTCCTCGAAATGACGCAATACAGGGGAAGTAATGAGTCTCTCTTTCAACTCTAGGAATGCCTTTGCCTGTTCTTCCCCCCACTCAAACTTCACGTTCTTTCTTGTGAGAAGAGTCAACGGCCGCGCGATTAGACTGAAGTTTTTTATGAATTTCCTGTAAAAGTTGGCTAACCCTATGAACGCTCGCACGTCTTTTAACCTCTTAGGGGTAGGAAACTCTTCAACTGCCCTGACTTTCTCCCGATCTGGTGCTATTCCATACGCATCCACTTGATGACCTAGTACCTTAATTGTCTGATACCCAAAAGAACATTTCGCGGGGTTCAACGTCAGGCCACTTTCACGAAAACGATTTAGCACCCTTTCTAGCCTCTCTAAATGCGTTGCGAAAGTCTCCCCCATGCATACAATGTCGTCTAAATAACATACACACGCGCTCCACTGTAATCCAGCTAAGATCTCATTCATGGCCCTAGAAAACAAGGCGGGTGCCACCCCTAAACCAAAGGGTAGGACCTCGAATTCATACAGCCCCTCTGGAGTTATGGATGCTGTTATTTCCTTCGAAGACTCAGACATAGGCAACTGTCAATACCCCGAGAACAAGTCGAGGGTTGAGAAAAACCGAGCACCATTGAGGTATGACAAGATGTCGTCAATCAAGGGTAAAGGGTGAGAATCAGGTTTGAGAATCTTATTTACTTTTCTGTAGTCAACACAGAAACGCCATGCACCCGACTTCTTCTTGACTAAGACTACTGGACTCGCGAAAGGGCTTCGAGAAGGCCTAATTACCCCATTCTGCAGCATCTCATCGACCTGCGCCCTAATAACATCCCTCTCTTTCTTCGCAACCCTATGGGGAGAACTGTGAACTGGTTTATTCTCCAACAACTCTAAATCACATTCGCCTACATTACCCATCCCCATCTGGTTAGGTGTCCACGCGAAGTGGTCGGCATATTTGTTCAACAACCCTACCAACTCAGCACGTTCCCCAGCCCCTAGGTCAGGGTTGATGTCTAGCTTGGCACTTACATCTATTTTCTCGCCTATTCGCACTTCATGCACCCCGTAACTATCAATCTTCTGAGTCTCATCCGTGAAATCACCCTCGCGAATCTCTTCTACTTTCTCAAACACCCCTAATGTTGTACCCTTATACACTGTGCGAGGGCTGCTAGACGTATTAGTCAACATCATACTACCATCTCCGATCTTCTCAAAAAGTCCTCTCGTCAAAAATAACCCTTGCGTAATGAGTAAATGTGATCTGGGCTCGAACATACCTAATCCCTGCCTTGAACTACCCTTACACTGAAATCTACACATCCCTTGTGAACCACCGGGTATCACAACTTCCTCACTGGCTAGTGCGTCCATTTCTACCATCTCAGAATCAACTAACACACTTAGTACATCCTCTGTCGCCGCTTCCCTCGGCTCTGTCTTCAAAACAACCCCTGTAGTGTTGCCGAACGGCACTGAGACTAACCCCTCACCATGTTTAAAGGTGACAAACTGATTTCCATAGTCGATTGTTGTTGCACATTTGGCACAAAAATCCGTTCCAATTATACATGAAGCTGACAACCCTTGAACAGCTATCATAGGTATTGTGAAACCTACCCCTCCAATGCCTACGGATACTAACACCTTACCTACAATCTGCAAAGTAGAATTATTAGCTGTGCGTAACAACAAGCCATGCACTTTCTCGTGATTCAAATGACGTACAAGTTCAGCTCGTACACAACTGACTGCTGCACCCGAATCAATTAGAGTAGCGACCTCTTTCCCTTCAACTACCGTACAAACTTGGAGTGAACCTAATGTCCTAATTTCAACCACCCCTAACTCTACCACTTCAGAACTCTGATCTGACTTAATATTGAACGGATAGAAACGTGAAAACGTTTCTAAAAAAACGTTTCAAACAACTCGAAACTTATTTTACAAATTGGTGTTATACCAAAATAGGTTGGGATTGTTTTTCAGAAAAATCGATCAGACGGTTTTTCCGGAAAAAAATTGGAAAGTATGGAAATTCCCCATAAGAATAAGCCAGGAGAGAAATACTTAGATTTTTTTTTTCAAAAGCTCTCAAATTTATACTGAATGTGGAAAGATCTATCATACCTATTTTGAGCGATTTATGGAACAATCGGATGTGAAATAATGAAGAAAACGCATTTTTAATGTACTTTTTCACACATAATAAAAGCAATTAAGAGAGCAATTAAGGAACTATTGAATGTGAGCAACAAAAAGTGTCACCAATAAATTAAAACGTTTAAAATCTGTGATGGATATGAAGAAGGCACTGGTACCATTGTTGGGAAACCAAGGTCCATATACCAACAGACAGCCGCGGTTTTTATACCTTTGAAGTGATCCATGGCCTGTATATGTACATTGAGCCGACCAAATATTCTTAATTCTACATTTCCATACTTCTAAGCTCATCTGACAACGCATATAAGGCGTTTCCCCAGTATTATTATAATAGGGATGGTGGAGTTGTATGTTTTATAACCGTGAACACACGGCACCTCCCTTACATCAGCTTCAGTCTATTTCAGTATTCTGTGCTTCAAATTCTAGGAAAATATGCGAATAAATATTTGTAAATGTTGATGTTGATAAAATGATCTGTTGATATTTTTTCCAGTGGAATAGTCCTGATGTTCATACTGCCGTTGTTTCAAATTACGCTTTTCTTCCTAACGTTTGGTAACGACCCACAAGGTATAGTAATAGGTGTCGTTAACGACGAGATAACGAACTGCCACGATATCATCGGCGACATTCGGAAACACTCGGGTGTACTCGTTGGAAGAGACAATCACGGCACAGAAACTTGCCATTTTCATGGATTGAGTTGTTCATTCATCGACAAAATAGAAGAGGCAACGGTTAAGAAAGTAAGTCAAAACCAGAACATAACAGTGGATAATATAATGATCGGTTCACATATTTAATATAGATTATATTTTGAAATGTTAGGTTAGGTGGGGCTTCACTCTTGTTCCTGAACAATAGACGAGTAGGACGGCCTCATAAGAAAGATGACCACCATGCTTTGTTATGTTATGTTAAGATACAATTGATACCTCACCTCATAAGAAAGATGACCACCATGCTTTGTTATGTTATGTTAAGATACAATTGATACCTCACTCTTATCCCCATCAATATATTCTCCAATTATCTCAACCGTGACACCTGTAGTACCAGTGCATTCCGCTGGACAGCGATACAGACATGCTGCTTTGTGCTGGGGTCACCGGAACCGTTCTTTCAGTGGCAAGCGTGGGTACTAATTGCAATCGTAGGCGAGGGTTAGGTTAGGTGGGGCTTTATTCTTGTTTAGTCATAAGAGTAGACTGTTCTTGAGAGCAAGGATTCTATTTACAATCAAAATCGAAATTAATTTATATTTCTGTGGAAGCGAATCCGAATTCGGAAATGTATCGCTAATGTTGTGTGAACTGGAATTAAGATCTTTACTAATTTTTTTAATAAAGCAGAAATGTGTATCGTAATTGAGTTTAGATTGGGAAAATGTGAGAATGTTGATGCATGATCTCATATTGAACGGACCTCGCAGAGTTGCTAACAGGTCTAATGTTGTTGGGCCTCTTTTATTCAATAAAACAAGACAACCGCTTTTCTGTTTCAAGCTTTCGTGCATGATCACATTGTGTGAACAAAAATGAAACGATTCTCGGATACGATTTCTGTCTCATAAAAGTAGTAGTATCAATTTGGATTCAGGGGCGGACTGGGCTATCTGGCAACCGGGCATTTTCCCGGTGGGCCGCCTTACTTAGAGCCGGCACTTATAGTTTATGTATATATGAACTTATTGAAATGAACAAATCATTGATATACTTGCAACACAACAGTTCTTGAGAAAGTAGGCCTATGCGATGATGCGAGTGGTATTCGTAAGTAGGGAGAAAAGGGGGATTCTGGCGCAGGTGCAAGATGGCCGCCAAGGTCATTGACCCCGGGGTCAAGGTCACTGAGGTCAAAGGTCAGGTCACTGAGGTCAAAGGTCAGGTCACTGACCCAAGATGGCCGCCAAGGTCATTGACCCAAGATGGCCGCCAAGTCATCCAAGATGGCTGCCAAGTCATCCAAGATGCCCGGCATTTTTGACCGCCATTTTTATTCCCCCCAATTTTTGGCCCCTTCAATTTTGGGGGAACGGTTTTAATCTCGCGCTCTTGAGTGACGTTTATTCTCGACGCCATTTTGAATTTTTTAATTCCCGCTTTTTATTAATCGATCGAGGTGCGCGTATTAGTAGCGAATTTTATCACCATATAATTAACCAATTAATTAATTCAATTAAAAATCACATCCTGGTGTGATTTGAACTCCGTACGTTTGCAATATAGATCAGTCATCGTAACCACTGGACCAAATGGAACGACAGAAACTCATGCGTTATTAATCGATATAACCTGAAGTATATGACGTATGAAATGCAAGTCAGTACATGTAGGCATGACGTAAGAGCTGCATTTACTTCTTCGCGGTAATTTTAAAACATTTATAATATATTTGTCTATGTTCTAGTGAAAGATTGATAGAGTGTTTAAATACACGTGAAAAAAATACGTCTATGAAAAAATGTTTAAATTTTTATATTCAATAATATTTATTAACCTTTTACTTTGAAGCTATTAAAAATATATTCCATTCACTTGATTTTACACCTATCAAAATAAATCTACGCCTAATTTTATTTTTGTAATAAATAATTCTACCAATTTGATATCTTTCTATCTATTAAAATTTTACTAATAAATTCAACATATATTTTTTATTTCAATTTTTTCCAAACTTCTACCTAATCAATTTATTAATTATTTTCTCAAATGTTCTGTAATACTAAACTTGTGCTTTGTCTAATTGTTTCAGTTCAAATAGTCATTTCAAATGCTTTTTTATATTTCCAATATAATTTCAACCTTTTACTATAAAACTATTAATTATTCATCTGAAATAAATTCAGGAGTGGGTAAGGAAATTAAAACATGAACTTGAACATAATTTTTCATATTTATTAGAATTAATAGGTAATTTAATTGTGTCATTCATTATTATCTATGATTGCGTGGACATGACCTTCTGCTGCTATGAAATAGTGAATATATTCAATATAAAATCTAATTTATTCAATGAATAACCTAAGATAATGGTTCACAGTATGAATATTCTGAGATTTTGATTTATCATGTGAATATTCTAGATAAGAGAGAGCATGATACTATGATATAAGAAAAAGCGCATTGTTTAGAGGTGCGAGGTAGAAGTCGTTATGAAAATATAAATCCAACCGAGTCAATAAAAAAACTTGGATTAAAGAAGATAACTCGAATGAGAATTTCAAATTTTGAAATGACCATGAGCATACGAGTGGATACCATCCCTTAAAATATAACGTTTATCGTCGAACGGTGAAAGGGTGACTTTACGTTGCTTAATTGTGAAGAGATTATGATCAATGCTACGTATTGAAAACATCTCTTCACTCTCAATCTGTTTGAGGAATAAAGATTTGTGGTAGTCAGAGTACCGAATTTTTTTCCTAAGGGTAGCCTTTGCAATACCTTTGCCTACTTTTTTACTGGCTCCACTATTCTCTAAAAGAGAATACATTTTTGCTCTCAAACCGATAAACTCCTTCACTGGTCTACCATCCATCTCATCTTTGAATTTGCCTAAAACTTTTTTATTTTCATTGCTAAACAACGCATGATCTGTTGGGAAGTTGGAAGTATCGAAAAGGTCATCATCTGCTTGCATATCTTCGAATAAATCTTTAGTTTGAATCTCATAACATAGTGAGTCTGTATCTGTGAATAATAATTTGACATGCTCACCATATTTAGATTTAGCGTAATTGTAATGAAAATCATACATCACAGTTTTACTTAGTTCTAGTATGGTGAGTCCCGCGTAGATGGGACGGTTTAAAAAAAGTTGGGTTTTTTTTGAGTGAACAGCTACTAGATCAATATCGAAAATTTTGAAACTTTCAAAAGCAGGAGAAGCTACTAGGTTATTTACCCGCTTTCTATCAGTAACCAGCTCAACGTTGATACGCTTACGAATATTCTCCATTGTTTTACCGAAAACTGCATTATTCATAAGCTTGAAAAAATCTTTCTCAAAGTTATTGACAGCTGCAGTACGCTGTCTAGTATTAAAATCAATATAAGGTTTCAACCATGATGTTTGATTAAAAGCTAATACACGATGAACTTTAGTAAGTTTAAGACCTAGAGAAAGATACTGCTCCAGATTTTTAGAATGTAAAGTATATCTAGTCTTATTATTCAAATTTGGAACTAATTTACTAACGTTGACTGGTATTTTACGTTCAAACTGAGTCAAAAGATTTCGACAATAAGGTGAGAGCATCTCTTCAGTAATGAGAACTCTCTCAGGCGCCAGAGGGTAGTCGTTGTGAAGATCGTGTAATTCTTCGGGGTATTCCAAGTCAACTTCTAAAATATACCCTCTGCCATCCCTATCAGGAAGATTCGTGAAATCAATTGACATAATTTCATATTTGTCTAACCAACAAAAACCATTGATTGGTAGCTGATCACTCATCGAAACACCGTAGAGATTATTACAATCCCAATATGCAATGAATTTAGACGGTTCATTGGGGTTGTATCCCTCTACATATTTATTGTTTGCCTTTGCAAAACGTTGAGAAATCATTGCGACTCCTCCACGAATTGCATTCTCAACGAATAAATACATATCGGGATCGGTGAACAACTCCAATTCTACCTTTGTCATTTTCAAACAACTTTGCCACGCAAGACCAGGCGCTGTGTAACAATTTGCAGGGTCAATACCATAATCTTTTAAACAAAGAGCTCTGAAGTTTTCAAAAACGTCGGCCAAAAGGAGAACATCAGACTTGACATATAAATCTTGATATTCACCTAAATTCTGAATATTAAACGTGTTCCAGACGTTTTGTGCATGATTATAGTCCAAATCGCTTATTTCTTCTTGTGTGAGAATATTATGAAAATGTTCACGTGATGGTAGACTTGTACCTCCAAATTTGGATTCGTCATCAAGGTAGTCATATGGGAACACCCCCTTGCGTACGAGTAAAGGTAATTGATCGGCTTGAAAGCACTCTCTTAAAATTTTGAATCGATCAACGCCATACCCTAATACATTTTGAACGAGAGTTTCTAATGATGCACTCAGAAATTGACAAGAGTCTAAAAATCGTATATTTCCAACAGAAAAAGAAACATATTTTTGCATATTGTTGGGTATGCATGTGATTTTACCAATTTTGAGTTTACCAATATGCTGCATAATCAAGTGACTATCATAATTTCTGGCATTGTGCATAAAGATTGGGATATGGGTGATTTTTTTGAAATTAGCGTTACATTTATTGTGAGCAGCTCCACGGAATTCACCAGTCGTATGATTATGATCTCTAACTCTATCATCATTAAGAGGTTCTCCACAAATGGAGCAATCTACTGCAGAGTTAAAATCGAGTTCATCTTGTGCGCTCATAACTAGAGGTTCCTCACGAGACATCAAAGGCTCAAGTATTTCAGCTTCTTTTAGCATCGCCGCGATAAACTCTTCGACAACGTTTTCTCCGCGATATACGACCGGAGGTTTGAACAGTTTGCCTTCAGAGTTTATAATGGCATAACAAAAGCCTGATGCCTCATGAGAAGCTAATTTTCTAGTGTATGACACGTTTTCGCTTTGATCACAACCCGAAATTTTAGATAAGAAACATTCAAAGTCTGCATAAATAGTGAACGGTACTTTTTGGGAAAAACTATAATTTTTGAATTCTAAGACATTATCTTTTTTAGATGGCATTCTTATCTTTTGTGGTGCATGTTGACTACACAGCGTGCGATGATTCTCTAAAGTAAATGATGATGTGAAACGATGCAGGCAGTAAGGACAGTAAAACTTTCTACTGTGATGTTTTGTGAGTGAACTCAACAATCTATTTTAGATCTTTAATTAAAAAATAATGGCAATTATCCTCATTCGACATAACAAGTAGATTGACATGATGTTCTCTACCTCTCTGCTTGCTAATTCGAAGAGGGTAAATACCACGTTCTTCATCAAAGCCGAAGACATTTATCGATATAGTTAAATTATTTGATTCGAAAGTATTCAATTTTGAAATTGGTACTGGAAAAGGAATGTTCGACATGTTGAGCTCACCCTCGAATTCATGATACTGATTGACACGCTGTGCATCTTGTGTTATGGGGTGAATTTTAGCCAACACACACCACAGAAAACATTTTTCATCATTGAAATTTTGGATGTTTATTGTTGACTTTGTTTTTAACAATTTAGACGGTAATTTCATATAACTACTTGCAGCCAAGGGAACATACTCGGCAATATTTAATTCTAATTTATAAACATGTTCTATGCCCCAATTACTTCCTTCCCGGGAAAATTTCTCGCTTGCTTCTTGGATACTTGCAAAGGCGGAATTAAACTGTTCATCAAAATCATTGATGTCCAAAAGCGTATTTGACTTACTTCTAAAAACCGGGCTTGTTGAAATATCATCTCCATCGATCTCGCGGGTATATCGCACCGAGATGGCAATATACCACTTGATACCGTTGAAGAGATTTAAATTGTCGACTATTTTCCCTTTAACTTTTTCTAAATGATTAGATAAAACTTCTAAAATATCGCGACCGACTTCTACCTGACGAAACTTGTAAGTTTTGACTGCACCGTTCAATGATTCCACTATATCATCCACATCTAACACATTATTTGCAGGTAAACTATCTCCTACTGAATCGCCTCCTCCAACCAATGCGCCATTTCTTACATGATATTCCTGATGTCTGTCAAAATTAGTTTTGTTACTGTACTGTCTCTGACAGACATCACATTTAAACATAGTACCATGCTCACGTTTTTGGTGCTTCTGAAGGTTGTCCCTACGCGTGTAGCTGTCCGTGCACATAGAACAGGCGTGCAGCCTGTTACTCGAATGCACCGTCCCCATGTGACGGTTGAGGCTAGCGCGACGAGTGAAGGTGGCAGGACACAGGCTGCACGCATATTCATTCATAGATGACATGATGATGTTGTCTGAAACATATATAATTCCTATTAGAGTATCTCGTTGAACCCCAAAATATATATAAAATATGAGAGTATATCGTTGAACCCAGAAATAGATATTTAATATTAAAATGGATAATAGAAAACTATTAAATTACAGATTATTTGTTACATATATATAAGAGGTGTTTACGTTATGCTTTAACTTATGCTACAGGGATTCAAAATATTATTCCTCTTGGAATTATTCAAGATATGGAAATTATTTAAATTATCTACCCAAAACGAATCAGAATTTGAAGAATAGTTGATTGAATTAACGTCAGTTATTAATCAGATACTTACATGTGAAACGGAAAGCTGATGAGTATCAAAAGTATTCGCTGTAGTTGATGATGTTGTTGTTGTTGCTGATGTTGTTCTTCTTCACTGAAAGTAATGAAGGTAATAATTAACGTGTGTCTCATTCTAGATAAAATGAAAATATTTCAAATTATGAACTTTTTTCTGAGACTTGGATATAATGATACAAAACTTAAATTCAACTCTCACCTACATCTAAACTATTCGATTCAGTAATTGACTCATCACCATTGAGAATAATGGAATTGATTGACTTGAAAATGAATAAACAAAACACAGTTTAAAGAATTGAGCAAGTTGAAAATAAAAAAATTGATAAAAAATCCATCAGAAAAGAATTTAACACAGAGATATAAAAAATCATATTGTTGAAAATGTAATGAATGTAATTATAGCGTAATGAAAATTGATGAACTCAAAATTTAATAAATATAAAAATGATATATGAAAATAATCTAACATTGAGGTATATATATAGAAAATCTTACCAAATAAATGTCAATCAAATCTTCTAGCTGATGTATTCAAGAATTTTTGACGATTTTTGAAAATCTGTGAGAAATAAAGTATAATTAAAATTTATTTTCACTTCAGAATAATTATTCAAATGAATATATAATTATTGTAACTGAAAAATTGTACTTACATAGTATGGTTGGTCGTTGTATGTGGAAAATGATTATCACTTGCTCTCCAAATAGGCTACGCTTCTCCAAAATTCTTGCGTCTTTCTCCTTTGAATTTCTGTGATGAAGTGATACATTTCAGATCATCAAGATGACATTCGATGACACGTGATGATTTTAGTCGAGTAAACGTAAAAATGCAATCTTGCAATTCTCACCGATATACGATTGATTGATTTCTCATCTACAGGTGTCAAATTGCTGACGCTGTATTTCAACGGAAGTCAATCAGACGCTGCATCTTCATTTTTAATAAATCGAAAACAACTAATATAGAACGCAGATATTGGAAGCTGCATCTTCATTTTTAATAAATCGAAAACAACTAATATTGGATGTTCCATAATTTGAATTCTAATTTTCAGAGATTAAAAATGGAAAAATCGATTCCAGTTCTCGTGAATTTGATATACAAATATCGATTACGATCACGCTTCCACAAAAATAGAAATGCTTGCCTGCTTGGTATGTCTTTTGCACTTGGAGTCCCCGATTTGTGATTGAAGCTAGCGAAAAACCCTCTTTCATTTCCCATCCTTTGTTGAATTTCAGATGTATTTCTCGGACACCCGGAGCGCTCTCGTTGCGGCAAAGAAGGGCATGACGTCAGCTACGATCTACTTCCCCAGTAACTTCAGCAAGCTGTTGGAGGCACGTGTGACGGACGCTTTGGCTGCCAGCGATCACACAATAGACAGCTGTAAAATCAGAGTCTGGCTAGATATGTCGAGTAAGACTTCTTTTTATTCATTCAGTAAATCCCGACGGACGCGCTGAAGTAGGGGAGGCCGGGGCTGGTTGGCACAGGAGTAGGTTGGCACACGTGCTTTATCTCGGTATCTAGTGGGCTCCGACTTCTAGATACTTTGGTGAATGTGATTGCTTAAGATTAGGCAAGAGAGAGAGAGAGAGAGAGAGAGAGAGAGGCTAGCCCCAGGAAGTGTCGTCACTCTGAGAATAGCCATGACATAAAAGTAATATCTCGGTAGCTCAGTGGGAGAGCAGTGGACCGGCAATCTGAAGGTCCCGGGTTCGAGGTCGAGACGTATCTTTCACGACATGGCTAAAATATCCATACCTCGATATTGGATCGTATCCAGGAAGTTTAATTATTATATATATATATATATATATATATATATATATATATATGAGAAAATGATTATATTTAGAGGTATTTTAGTCGTTTTATATGTATTTATTATTTTATTAGAAGCTAAATATAATCATTTTCTCATAATATGAGTCGTTCAAGCCTACGTGAAACCATCATATATATATATATATATATATATGTGTGTGTATATACTGTGTATATATATATATTTATATATATGTATATATATATATATATATATATATATATATATATATATATATATATTGTGAAAAATAGGTGTTAAACTTACTAAACTTACCTTTTTCCAAATAGGCGTCGCTCCCTTCAACAACGTCTACTATCCTGATTATAACTCGCTTGGCCAGTGCGGAGGCGGGTAACACGAGGCGTGATGGGGGGAGGGTTATTAGAATAGGTTGTCGAAAAGTGAAAGATAGGCAACTGAATACAGGCTATAGAAATGAGTTTATTTAGGAAATTTAGAATTACAAGAAAAGTTAAGTAAATAAAGATTCGGTACTCATCCTCCCTCAGACACGGTCGGCGTTATTATCAAGAAATTGGCATCGTCGGTCTCGTCGGGTCCACGCTCTCCTCCCTCTCTTCTCGTCGACGTCTGATCTTCTTCCTTCACTGGCTTCAACTGTCCTCTCTCTCCACCGTGTCATTCACACCTCCCGTTGTCGATCTCGTTAATCTCGTTACCTACGCCTCCGCCTGGCTTCGCTAGGCGCGGCTCTACGGGCGATTTAGTCCCTCGATAGGCCTGGTCATGGATCGATACCGAGTCCTGACGATATTGGGACTCAGTCCTGCGAATATTGGGACTGAGTCCTGACAGTTCCTCCTCTTCACTTAGATCCGACCCGGATCTATCTGTCCCTTCCTCTCTCTCTTCGAGATGGTTAGGGTCTGGTGTTCTTGTTGATACGTGACTGGGCGAGGGAGGTTCATGTCTCCGTCGTCGTTGTTGCGTTTCTTGACGTTAGCCAATTTCTCAATGATAACGGCGCTTCGTGTTGTGAGGAGGGCGGAGAAATAAAATTGACATTTACACATTAATGTATACGTTATCTATATCGTTACCCTCTTACTTGTCTTGAGGTTCCTTATGGTTAATGAATTACAAGTTATTACGCTCATTATTATAGTACCATACACATGCGTATGTTCTAAAGAGTTAAAATCACTTTAAAGAGCACTTTAGTATCGCCATCACCCTGTCTAATTATACAAATATATCAAGATGAACAGATGAGTATTTTTTTACGCAGGCTGAGCAAATGTCATTGTTCATCACCTCAACAGTGCTATTGTAGCCTGTCTAAATGTTCACTTTCCGTGCAGTCCTGTATTTAGTGTTATATTGACTAATCTAAGATAAACTAATTTATTGATGCACAAATTACCACACCTAACCACTGATTGTCAAAGTTCAAGATGCCAGCCTTGATTATGTAATAACATTATGAAGCATTTGAGAGAAAACCAAAAAAAAGTGCACTACGTGATTCTCCACCACCACACCACAAACACCACTACCGAGCTTGATCGGATAACTAGTTGATCGGTATATAATAGAAGATAAATCGAAATCCCGTGTTCTCGGCCGATCGGCTTCAACTTCCTCCGTTTGTCGGAGGTCCGATTCTGTTCGTGTGTTGATGCTTGTGCCGCAGTTGTTGGAGAATCATGTTGACTTGTAGCGTCCCAACCTCTTCTTTTGACTTGTAGCTGCCTGGCGATACCATGACAGCTTATAGCCACTGGAAGAGCTTGGTCCGTTAGTCTCTGTTGTCAGTCAGAGTGCGGAATCAAATTACTTCTGAAAAATAAATCACAACTGAGCTAGTATATATACTTGATAATTATTAACATTATTCATTAAGTATTATTCAATTTTTTTTTTCAAGTTTATGTTACTTTCCTGGCATTCTCATTCTCTTCAATTCTATCTGGTTATGTGCTGAGTGAAATTTTAATGTAACAAAATGCTAATCTTGAACATCGAAGATGTAGAAGTTTGACCCCTAATGCCGTTGGCATGTCTACAACCCTTGTTAAACAGATTTCTGTTGGTGTTTAAGAAGTTGGAATATATTAACCTATTGCTACTCATCTCAGGGTGTTGACTTATGTCGGGCCTGACGAGTTATGAAATAATTGGTATTTGTAAACATGGCTTACAAAGATAATGCCAAGACTGACTTTTTTAACTTAAAACTAATTGAATGAGTGAGAAAGACTGGTGTATTTATGTGTATCAAGCTTTAATCAAAGAAAGTTTGATTTGATCATTGGGAAAGTCCAACTAACTCTTATGAGATTATAGCAAAACTTGCACTACTTTTGTCATGACAGTCAACACCACTCTTTCTTCCTCATTATTGTACTTACAGCTAATTATCGCATTGCGTCTTATTCAGAAATTGTACCAACATTTGGTATACCTTTACATAACTACATTATATAAGTTACGAACATAACTTATTACTACGTCTACATACCTAATTCCTATAACATTGTGCATATTGTTTTACAATACATTTTCTTTGTGAGTGGTATTGGAACTGCCCAACTTGAACTTGAATAGTTGTACTAGCTTATATTTAGATTATCATTATTATAACCACCCTGGGTGTGTTATGTATGTCAGTGGAAATGTCATTTCATTTCTATCAACTGAACTAGACGAACCTTCCGTTTCACATCATCAATTACAATATTTCTTGACTACAATCAGTTGTTCTTTTACTTGTTCTACTTTGATTAAACTTCTACTTTCATTACATTCATCTCTTTCGCTCTTCTTCACCCTATCTTGGGAAATATTCTGTCGATAATTTTGACATTCCCTAACTCCCCGTTCCAAAAAAAAAAAATGTGCGACCGAGTTTGATTTTAAATTGAGATTGTAGATAAAAATATTTTTATGTCTTGTGAGCCAGTAATGGATTGAGGATCTTTATAAATATCTATTTTTGTTTTGTTCTGTTTCATGGGGGTAGGGGCCTTGTTAGAAGGGAGAACTTAGCTTGTATTTAAGATGTAGTTTCGCCCTCCGCGGTTTCTGCTGTGCTCAGGTTCTGCAAACTCAGGTAGGTGTTCGACCCGTGTATTTGTAGTTGGAGTGGCTTGCGTTGTATGAGTTTGATTGTCGCCTCCCATTGTAGGTCGGTCAGCTGAGCGCAGGTTGTTGGTGGAATGGCCTCCCTGGGGGTTGGAATTGGTTGTTTGACCTCGATGTCATGGGTGTCGACTGAATGTTCCGGATTTGGTTCCTCTACGGCCTTCTCCCTTGTTGGTAATGTTGTAACCGGTCCTCTTTGTTTATTACAAAAGTATTTGATAGTCCTGTAACAAATGTAGAATAGGACGAACAGTATGGTTGCTAGAAGGAATCCCGTCGACCAGTCAAGGAGATTCATTGAGTTCTGGCTCGCGTGGTCAGCGTTGGCCGGTTTGACAAAACATGAGCAGATTAGATATGGGTTTCTGATAACAATTATTGAGACCAGAATGAGTAAGCCTGTGTCAATGATGCTTCCCCAGGATGAGTACAAGACTACTGAGTCCGAGAACAACCCTGAGTGTGGCAAGGGCTGTAAGGGTGGTAACGGAGCTGGGGTGGAGACGTTGATGTGAGGGATTCTCATCATTCAATGTTCATCTAAACACATAGACATATCGTTAAAATGTGAAACGTATTTTGCCTCCTCGATAGCTGATCTCAACGTGTCGACTGTTGACCACACATGTGGTAATATGTGTGTTATCGTCACTCGTGCAATTGACCGAGCGTCACATGGGTATAGTTTGGGTATAATGAGTTCCTGTCCCATGAGTAAATCACAGTCACATGGAATCTCTACCTCCACTGCCCCTGGATGCTTGTCAATAGAAATGCCTTGATTGTTGCTATTTTTGATACCACATGTCAAAGTCAGGTTGCCGTGCACGTGTGTTAGTGCGTAGCATGTCGTCTTGGTTACACTCTGCCTGACACTCGACACTTCCCGCACCAACTTGCTTGCTTGCTTGCATGTTTGCTAGTTTCTCTGCGGATCATTCCTTCTCCTCCTAGTATTGCTAATCTTGAAATATTTATTGCTAATTGATCTGAGAAATCCGAGATATATTTTATTCTCGATAGTTCGTCCTGTATTAAAAAAAATTAAGTTCTTATATCACCCTGTTGACTTGACTTACGATTTGCGTTGAGCCTTCTTTGGGAGAAAATATTTGAACTAATAAATACGTTACCGGGATTAAACTGGTTGATCAAGGGAAAAGAAACTATCCCTTATTCCTGCTGTATCATTCCCTAGGTGAATGTAGGTCATCTAGTGGGTCTTATCTCATTTGTTTGTGGTCTGTTTCTGGTACACCGTTGTCTTTCAATAGCCTGTGTGGGTTCGTCTGGTCCACTCTTTTATTAAACTCGCAAACTTCGCATACAATTTGCATTCAAATATTTGAAGGTGCCAAAAATTATTCCGTTTAAGAAAAGATTTGACCGACGACGTCCTGCTAACCGGAAGTACCGTCTTGCCTGACCATTTACCGATGATTAACAAAATGTGCGCTCATTTTGTTATTCGACGTGACCCAATATGTGTCCTATACTTGCTTGCGATCAAACCGCGAGGTTGATATACCTACCCCTAAAGAATAAATCCCTGTTCATTTGATCCAATGTATAGTGAGGATCTTTACTACTTGAGTATGGTATATATACTCTGTATTACTGTCGTACAGTCTTTGATTCACTGCAGGATAAACCTATTTTTTAGCGTGTTCACCACACTGTGGAAACACACTTATATGTTTGGCCAGAAAGGGACCGAAAAAACGTATTTGTCGCCTAGTATCGCTAAATTTCTACGTAAATTGAAAATTATTGCGCTTGGATTATGCAAATTTTTACAATCTTCGACTAGGTAGTAATAAAATTTGTCCACATAGCCTGTATATTTTCTAATTAAATAATCAAAGAATACTTCAGAAAAACAGGTTAGGCCACACCCACCTCCATTGTTGGCGTGGAGTTTCAGTTGGGGGCTCTATAGAATCGCTGGTTTTCCAAGTAAAATAGAAATTTGACCGCTTCAAAATTGTAATTGGTTATAATCTACCGCGTTGCGATAATATCTTTTGTCCACATAGCCTTAATATTTTATAATTCAATAAAAACCGAAAAAAATTGGGCTCCGCCCACTTTTGATTCTCTCGTAACGATGGTAACGAGCATAAACAACGGATGTGTATCAGCTGACATATCTTTTCAAAATTGAATCTTTTTCTTTGGACAAACAGAATAGAGCCTACTTGAAATAATGACACTGCCCTCTTGAGTTGCACAGTGAACAAAATTCATTATGAACATAGGTCATTAACACATTAACCGTATTTTGTTACCTTACTTCAAAGTCTTCAAGAATGAAGATGGAGTGAAATACTAGGCTGAGGTAGGCCATAGGCAAAGGTAATATTCATTTTGGGCCTCTATAATTGAAGTCTGAAACCATCAAATCAGTCTAATCTCCCAATCCAACGTAGTCGGGTTTGGGGGTGGAGGTAGCTCCACTGTCGTTTCTAGGGCTGCTTGCGATCTCGAAGCCGGTGAGCCATTCCGTCTTCCTCCCATCATCTGCTTCTTCTTCTTTCTGCTTCCTCTTATTATGAAACCATAATAGGCAATAATATCAGGCGTATGGTATTTTGCCATGTAATTACACTGAAATTGGTAGGGCCTATGTAATGTTGTTCTGTATCATTGTCATTTGTAATATTAACTCGTTAAGGTTAGGTTGCCTACAGGTATAATTAGCCCAGGCATACAAACCATTAACTTCTTCTTCTATCAATTCACAGCAATGTTTAGCCAATGAATTAAAATGTAGGCCTACATAGGGCAGGCTTACAATGAATACTATCACAAGAGAATAACCTCAAAGTAATATTATAACCCATTAATTTTACGATTAAACTGCTTCCTCTTTCACAGCTGTGTCAGTTGTCAAACTCAAGTTCGTGGTTCTGCCGTTCAGAATCAGCTGTCAGCCTGTCATTGTGAAAAATAATCTTATGATAGAGGTTAAGTTGGAGGTTAATGTTTACACTGTCATTTCATTTGATGAAAACATATTTTCTGTGAGTCTAGATTTGGATCTTGATGGATATCTAGGCCCAATTCGATCATTAATTTCAGCTAGGCCTATTCCATACTTCAAAAAATTGTGCACCGGTATGCTTAGGTTTAAACTAATTTTACCTAACCTAACCTAATTCAATAAAAGCAACAGGCCTATTCAAAACTAGAAGCCTAGGCTACTCAAAGTCTTTTTAATTATAAAATTACACCTCTTTCTTTCTTTACGACAGTAGACCTATGATCAACCGTGATTCATTGTAATGCGCATTTTGATATTTTGCTTAATGCTGACAGTCGTTAGGCCTAGTGGTGCAAACAATTCACACTGAAAGTAATTTATCTTTAGTTGTACTGTGGCTGCCCCAGCAATAATGGATTAATACACTATAAAAGAAGTGTGCATTTAGTTGTTCACAAAATTAATGGTGTAGTTTAAGTAGACCTAGCCTAATTTTTAGTTGCAGTATTTGACGAAATCTTCGTAGGCAAAATTGACGGAAGAGTTGAAATGGGTTGTTCATGATTCGTTCAACACAGTCGCACGGCAGAGTTTGACGTTCCTATTATACGTAGTTTTAAATTTCTTGTATGGCCTAAGCCATGAAGTTCTTCATTTGAATTTGATTGAGGTGATGACCTTAGTTAATGAAATTCAGGAGCAATTGCATTGAAATTTTGCATTTTAAATGAGTTAACACCATGTTTGTAATGATTGGAGGAAGGTGAAACATTAACCTACTCTGTTGGTCATATGGTGAAGACTAGGTCGATCAGTGAGTGGTAGATAGCGGCCCTAGGTTCAATCCCCGTCATCGACCATCTTTATCTCTGCCTCCGTCACAAAAATACGAAGTAGATTTTCTCAACAAACAAAACAAGATCAGTGGTGTCAGAAAAACTGATACAAGTGATAACAGAGAAGGTGGGGATGTTGAAAAACTTGACCTTACCAGGCCTAATTTTGAAACAATATATTTTTTTGCAATCACAATTGACCGGCCATCTGTGGCATGACGTAAAATTTCAAGTTACTACCGCGTTCAGTGGAGGTCTACTCCATTTAAGTCACCACCAGCTCAGTTTATAATCCAACAGTAGGCCGTAATAATAATAATATTTACGAGAAAATTGCGATACCTATGGTTTCTTAAAATTCTTATGAATTGAAGTTTCATGGCTGTCATTTGAAAATTCAAAATATTCCTTAGGATTAGGACAAGGCCTGAACTGAAATAAAATCAATTAGTATGGTCTGTCGTTGAAGGTTGAAAACTGAACTCAGTTGTTTGTCGATGCCTGTTGAACATTGTTGGGTAATGAAATTTAAAAATTAGGCCTAAAGGATTAGTTTTTCCAAAAAATGTTCAATTAAGCAAAATAACATCAATTCAAAAGATTGTATACTACTTTGGGATTGGAATAGGCCTACATAAATGCATTACAGTTTCCTAAGTTTATAACGAATGTTTGGAGCGTGAGATTATTTGATTTCTGAACTATGGCTCAACGAATAGAAATAAAAATAGAGATCAAATAACTGAACATCAAGCTTATCATCAAATTTCATATAGTTTATTAATTCTTGAAAAAGTAAATATTCACTCAGTTTTTCAGCGTGTTCACCATACTGTGGAAATGGAAACACACAAGTTTATATGTTTGGCTGAAATAAGAGGGACCAAAAACACCTATTCGTCACGTAGAATCGCTGAATTTCTATAGAAATGAATTTCTATGTAAAATTGTTGCGCTTGGGTTATGCAAATTTCTACAATCTTCGACTTCATACTCATAAAATTTGTCCACATAGCCTGTATATTTTCTAATCAACAAATTGAAGAAAAAACTGCTATGATCATGCACCCAGTGTGTAATGGAATAGGTTTTCAAAATCCGCTGACTTTTTTATGCGTAAAAGAATCGCTGGTTTTCTACGTATATTATAAATTTATGCGCTTTGAAATTGTAATTGGTTACGGTCTAACATTGAACGATAATAACTTTTGTCCACATAGGCTCAGCGTAAATATTTTATAATTCAATAAAAACCGAATTTCTTTTTGGCGTACCGCCCACTTTTGGTTCTATAAGCAACGGTTTTGTTCATTTTATTTCCTGGTTTCAAATGAATTTAATAATAATTACATTCCTTTTTTCTTACCTATTTCAATTCAATCAGCAACAATCGACAAGCAAGCAGTGCTATATGAGCAAACATCAAGGAAACTATCAGTGTCATTAAATTTACAAGATAATTGAGCTCTAATTGAAGTTGACATACAATTCAAAGGCTAGGCTTCTTTTGAATGTGTCCGTGGAGGACGTCACCGAACACCTGCGAGCCGCCGCTCTTCCGGCTTATAACGTCCAACACGGAGGCAGTGGACCAGCTACTCAATCAAGGCCTCCCCATCTTCCAAATCGATTCATTTCCTTTCGATACATCGATTTTTGAATCGATACAATTGGTTCCGATATATTGCTGAATCGATGTTTTCACGTCCGATTTTCGATGTTTTATATTAATTTCAAATTTGTCAATTATATTGTGTTTTCGAAGTATAATTTTGTAGCGTAGGGATTATGTACAGCTCTCGACTCTCGCCACCTGTCTTCGCTCTTCCACTTTCATTTATTAACGGACTTTCGCGATGAACACTAAGCGCCAGAATACAATTCATATTCTGGATATTTCCCAATTGAACAGAAACCACTTTGTTGTCAACTGTTCACAAGAGTTGGTGATCCAACTTCATTAGAATCAGATACAATACAGTACAATACCAAAATTACGAAAAGTCTTACATGAAATATTTGCATTCATTGAAAGTGACTTGGCAATAGAAATAGATCCTGCTGCAACAAGTATTTTACACACAATATTCATTGAAAACTTGAATAGCTCTACCGGTATTTTAAATTTGAAAAATCGATTTTTCAAATTCAAATATTGATTTTCTCACTTCCGATTAATCGATGAATCGAATCGGAATAAAAAATATCGAATCGAATCGACGTATCGATTTATTCGCTATATTGCGGCATCACTACAACAGACCAGTTTCCCTTCGAGCTCGTTTCGCTATGTAACTCTCGTTCTTGTTGAGAGAATTCGTAATTCTTTCGTCGAGCAGGCCGTGAACGTGTTGCCAATAATTGCTCAGTGATTGGTTGTTTTTTGTGTACGTAACATCAAGAGTTATTACGAACTAATCAACTATGAAGAAAGTATCATTATTATATATATATATATATATTATTATATATTATATATGCATATATATATATATTATGTATCATTATTATATTGAAATTTGGTGAAAATTTGAAATTTTTTGAAGGACATTTTTTTTATGATAATTCTTCTCTGGCTTATTCTTATGGGTTAATTGGAAAATGGAAAATTAGTTTTCTCAGAAGTGGTGCAACCGATTGCGTATAAAAACTAATGGGATTCAATCCAGATGATGACACATGGGCATGCCAAGTTTCAATCGAATTTGAATTTTCGGCTGACCTGTAGAGCGCGAAAAAAAAAAAAAAAAAGGACATTTTTTTCGGGTCAAGTGAAATTAAGTCTTCGCTTCGCTCATCCAATAATAATAAATAAAATATATCTAGTATAATTTGAAATTAATCAAGCCAAAATAAGATCTAAATAATAAAATTCCGGAAGTTTTTGTAATTTTGTGTATCGTGTGGTTCAAGTTGAATCGTTGTATCATTAACGCGCTTATATGAATGGACTTTAGGCCATTTGTACATGTTTTGAAAATAATATGCATGTCGACTATATGAACACAATATGTGATACACAAAACTGAGACCACTATACATACAAATATTGCTATCAAACTTTTTTTTTATGTTTCTGTAAATAGAAGAGATCAATACAATGTTTTATTCCACTATTCCAGTATACAGTATTCCAGTATTTTATTCCAGTATACAACTTACCATTTTATTCTATTATTTATATTTTGTCTATAGACGCTATACCCACTAGAAGCCATATGTATATATATATATATATATATATATATATATATATATATATATATATATATATATATATATATATATATATATATATATATATATATATATATATATATATATATATATATATATATATATATATATAATATATATATATATATATATATATATATATATATATATATAGATATATATATATATATATATACATATATATATATACAAGGTCTAGAGGTAGCGTATCTGCTTCTGGTTCCAGGGCCGCAGGTTCAAATCCTGCGTAAGATTGGGGTTTTTAAAATGTCGTTTCATCTATCATCACCTCACCGTTTCTTTATCATCTGCTTATTTGTACCCTCTATAACCTAGCTGTTGGTGAGGTCAAGCAACATGGGAAAAGAAGCATTTAATAAAAGTTCTAGATAGGCCTATAAGCAAAATACTAAAGGAACTATATTCTGTTGTCGATGGAATTTAATTAATTCAGGATTTTCTGTCAATAGAAGAAATCATGTAAGTTTTTTTGTAAATATAAGCAATGTATTCAAGATTTCTTTCAATAGAAACAATCAATTTGAGAATTTATTTTTACAGAATAATCTATTTGAGGTTTTCTGTCAATAGAAGCAATCAATTTAAGTTTTTTTTTCTATATAAGGGTGTCCAAGGGTGAGCGCGCTCACCCTTGTTATATATTTTTTTTGTTGGCTTAGTCACATCCCTGAATTTGATTGTACAATATGATTTGCCCCTCACATTTTTATAGTGCCTTTTGGATCCTGCACTTTTGATGTCATACAGTTTTTTGCGGAACGATCAAACATTGCCTGTTGGGCTCTGTCATGTCTGTATATTAGTATGTTCCGTAGTTTTTTGTAATCTATCGACCACCCCGTCTGTTTCAAGTGCTTTGGTTGGATGCTGCACTTGATAATCTATTTCTGTGCTGACTGCACTGTTCTTGTTGACTATGGGGAATAAATGTGGAATTACTATATTTTTTTGAAAATATGTATATTCTCTAACTAATATCTTCACCCATCCTTGATTGTTTTTATTTCCAATACCACTTCTAAGCCTAATCTGCTAACATTGTTGTTTGACACTCTTATTATTGGGAATCATTGATATATTCACTACGAACGCAGATGTATGCTATATTTTCTGCTGACACGTGGTATATTTTCTGCTAGCCGCGTGGTGTTGAGCGAGTGGAAGAGGGGTTTGAGGGGAAGAGAGTTGATGACAGCATCGAAGCTGTGTGTGCGTGTTATCCAACACTGTGCATAGTATGTGTAATTAAATGAATCATCTTCTGACTGCAATATTTGACACTTGTTTTTCTGACCATTGTATTGTGCGCGACAATAAATTATTGCTGAGTCCATACTGGATCGATTTATTGCGTGAGATATGAGGAATATGCAAAATGCCCTTTGAGCGATCTGAGTTGGTGAGAACCGACGTTGTCCTTGGGATCCAAGTGTAACATTGTCGCCTCTCGATGTTACGAACACCTCGTGGTATTATCCCTTAAAACTTTCTATGTTGAAATGTACCAACTATACGCGCCATTTTGTCCACGTTTTTGTGTTTGGTCTGAAAAGTGTGCGACTCAACTCTTTAGGTCTCTCTCTCTCGCTCTCTCTCTCTCTCTCTTTCTCTCTCTCTCTTTCTTTCTCACACATTCATCTGTTGTTGGCTAATGTTGGGAACACCCGCGTGTGCTGATCTTTGCTTGTCGTTGTTGCGTTCGCTAACTTGAGTGCCAACACTGGTTTGATAACTTAACAATATGCTATGCTATGCTATTTATATGTGTATTGTAATATTATTTAATTATCCCGTTATTTTTATACGAAACTAAGTCGTTTCTATTCTAAGCATGTGACCACCCTATAATATACATAATCGCGTTAATGCCACTAGTCTCGTCTTGCCTCCCCCTGGGTTCGAACAGGACATGGTTCTGGTTTGTGGTATGGCTTCATGCGTTTGACGTTCAGAACGTCGTTCGTCATTTTCATGCCTCTTCCTTTCTTGATTGTGACCAGATAATTGAGATCTGATAACCTTTTTACTATTTTGAAAGGCCCTTGCCATCTCAAGGTAAGCTTATCTGATTTTCCTATTTTTCTGAGAGGTGAATAAATCATTAACAGCCTTTGTACCCTCAACTTCTGGTCATTTTCTAATTTAGGATTTATATCTAATTTGATTGTTTCATTATTGTCTTCTCTGACGATTGTGTCTGACGGGAGTTGTGTCATAGGACTGGTGTTCCTACCACTGTCTGATGGTAGACTATCGAAAATGTCCTGTACCTCGTGCATCTTGCCCACCTTCTGGCCCTTGTTGAGTGTTCGGGGGAAGTTTGATGTGTTGACAACATGTATTTCGTCTACCCTGTCTACGTTGAAAAGTACGCAAGGTGTTAGTAGCTTCTTGTTGGAGAATAGCTTTTTACTTGGAATAAACACCAATGCTTCGTCGGCACATTTCTCCATCGTCGTACTCTCGTACGCGGTCTTGTTCGTAGTAACCTTGCATACGGCCTTGGTGTTGCCTTGTATTATCACATCTTTTACGCGTACGTTGTCAGTTAACTCTTTATCATCTGTTTGTAGTATGTTCGCTATCTCTACTTCTTCCTTCCTATTGTTGGTGACGTCATTTTTATTGCCAAAAGAGTAAGGAACTGTCACTTTCTTGCCGTTGTGCGTGATGTAGGCCTCTTCTTTGTGTAAATCGAGAACTCCCTCTTTCGCCCTCCAAAAGTCAAGTCCCAATAGCGCCTGTGAATTTAATCCATGTACTGCCACCATAGGTATATCGAAAGAAACATCACCGATTAACATTGTCACTAGCACTTCGCCTGCTACTCTTATCGTAGTCCCATTGGCTGCTGTTAAAAAAACATTTATTTGCTTTTTGTGTTCCATGTGCCGTACTAGGTCCTCATTGATGCAAGATACTGCTGCTCCCAAATCGATCAGTGTATTGATAATTCGATCTTCTATTATCGCCGTAGTGTGGATTAACTTTGCAGGTTGAATGAGATCTATTCTAACCTCTGTTATTCCTTCTGTCGAGTCGTCCTCTTGTGGTGGCTTTTCTGATTGAATTACGTTGTTTGCGTTGTGACTAATAAACGTTGATGGTACTTTCAAATTAGTTGTATCAGGGGTCGTTGTTTCTTGTTTCGCCACTAAATCGATCCCCTGATCTGCGATCGTGGGTTGCCGTTTCCCGCCACATTTGTGTCTTCTATGGTTCTTCTTGCCTTTTCCAAATCGGGACATCTATTCGTCCAATGGTTCTTGCTTCTGCATAATACACAAAATGGTTTAGGACTGGGTTGACGGTTTTGGTCATGGCCTGAACGGTTTCTTGAAGTTTGATAACCCTGGATGGTTGGCTTAGGAGATTGGCCTCGATCTACCGATTGATACCGTTGTTCTTGGACGTATCTCGTCGGTTGTTGGTTTTGGCGTTGAACATAGTCTCGACGTTGAAATGCTGGCTGTTGTTCTTGACAATGGTTGACGAAGTTGTCGGAAACTAGCTGCCATACTCTGCCGTATTCGTCCTGATAGCTTTGTCCTCGAAAACTATTCTGTGCGTCGTCCTTGGTCCCGTTTAGCTGTTCTCTCAGGCTGTTGATGGATGTCTTAATCGCCTCCATGTCGTTCGACAATATCCTGTAGTGTTTGGACTCGGCCGAGCTGCACCCTGGACCGTCCTCTTTGTCGGCAAGTTTTAACTTGTTGTAATGTTCTTGCATGTAGAAGCCTCCTCGTTTGGCTGAGACCAGGTTGTTACGGAGCTCTGCCATTGTGTTGTTCGTGAAGTTCGACATCCTGACGACGAAGTCCTCCCGTAGCCCTGCTATTATCTGTCGGATTATCTCCTTCTCTGACATATTTGGGTCTATCTTATTGCAAAGTCGTTCAACCTCGTACACGTAGTCGTCTACATTCTCGTTCGGCTTTTGAACCCTTTTTTCCAGTTCAAGTCTCCATCTGCCTCCTTCACAAGTATCCTGAAGGCTTTTTACTAAACCCGCCTTGGCCTCTGGGTAAGTGATCTGTCTAGGGCTACCCCTTTGAGCCAGGGAATGTTCCCGTTCCAATGCTAGGAGTCGTCTCATCGGTATTCCCACCAGATAACACCTGGGTTGACATAGTGTGTCCTCCTCATTCCATCTGTTCGCATTTGCCCTATTTTCGAACATCATAAACCAGTCCTCTATACTCTCTTTCGTTTGATCGAAAGTGTGAGGAGAGACGTATGCCGCCATTAATCTCAACTGGCTGCTTGTCTCGTTGGAATGTGCCATTGTTGAAGTTAATGGTGCGCTTCGAGTCCTTCTGCGGTATTGTTTTCTCAAGAGTCCTAGCGTTTCCGGCTCCAGACAACGTAACCGTCGGCTTGTTCTGGTATCATTTTCGCCCACTGGGAGAACAAGACTGTCGAGACTAGCGGTTGCCGTAATAGTTTTCCTATTCACCCCTTGTTTGCCTTCTGAATTTCGCCTGTATAATTTAAAAACACTGGTCTCCGCACCCTCGTCTGAACTGTCTGATTGTTGTGCCAAATATGGATAATGCTTGTCTAATACTGTTAATTCCGCCTTTTCTTCTACGGTGAGAGACTCGTTAAACGTATCTGAACTAGATGACTCTTCCGTATTGTCACCGTTAAACACGCTATCGTCTGCCGCTTCTAATTCCGTGCGCTAATTGACAGTTTCCCCGGCATAAATACAAACTGTACTATCATCAGGCACCTTAACTATGGTTTCATATTCATTTGGAGGTTGTGACATAAGGACAAAATATACATACAGGCTGGCTGCTGACGAATATTGCTAAACACGCAGTGAAAAACCAAACATGCAGTGAAGAAAAATCATGCAGTGAAAAAAAAAATGTCGTGAAAAAGGTGACGGAGGGAGAAAAGAGAAAAAAAATGAGTTTACTTAACTAACCTTCCCCAACATCACTCTGTTGAGATAGAACTCACAGATGCCTCGCACTTCCACCAGTGTGAAAAATAGGTGTTAAACTTACTAAACTTACCTTTTTCCAAATAGGCGTCGCTCCCTTCAACAACGTCTACTATCCTGATTATAACTCGCTTGGCCAGTGCGGAGGCGGGTAACACGAGGCGTGATGGGGGGAGGGTTATTAGAATAGGTTGTCGAAAAGTGAAAGATAGGCATCTGAATACAGGCTATGGAAATGAGTTTATTTGGGAAATTTAGAATTACAAGAAAAGTTAAGTAAATAAAGATTCGGTACTCATCCTCCCTCAGACACGGTCGGCGTTATTATCAAGAAATTGGCATCGTCGGTCTCGTCGGGTCCACGCTCTCCTCCCTCTCTTCTCGTCGACGTCTGATCTTCTTCCTTCACTGGCTTCAACTGTCCTCTCTCTCCACCGTGTCATTCACACCTCCCGTTGTCGATCTCGTTAATCTCGTTACCTACGCCTCCGCCTGGCTTCGCTAGGCGTGGCTCTACGGGCGATTTAGTCCCTCGATAGGCCTGGTCATGGATTGATACCGAGTCCTGACGATATTGGGACTCAGTCCTGCGAATATTGGGACTGAGTCCCGAGGGGTTAACAACTTGACATTTTAGTGTACACCTGATTTTTGATTTTTTTGATTCTTTTGATTTTTCTCGATTTTTTTGATTTTTTGATTTTTTCTCGATTTTTTTGATTTTTTTGATTTTTTATGATTTTTTTGATTTTTTTGAGATCTTTTTGTGATTTTTGATTCTTCCTGATTTTTCTTGATTTTTCTTGATTTTTTTGATTCTGTGATTCCATTTGATTTTTTTGATTATTCGTGATTTTTTCGATTTTTCGATTTTTTTGCAATTCTTTCTGATTTTACTTGATTTTTCGTGATTTTTTTGATTCCATTTGATTTTTTGATTTTTCGTGATTTTTGTTGATTTTTCGGATTTTCTGTGATTTTTTTGATTTTACGTGATTTTTTCGAATCTTTTGGATTTTTCTTGATTTTTTGATCTTTTGAATTTTTGATTTCTCTAGATTTTTTTGTTTTCCCTCAATTTTTTCTGATTTTTCTTGATTTTTTTGATTTTTTTTATTTTCTTGATTTTTATGATTTTTCTTGATTTTCTTGATTTTTCTCGATTTTTTTTCATTTTTCTTGATTTTTTGATTTTTCGTGATTTTTATGATTTCTCTCGATTCTTTTGATTTTTCTCGATTTTTTTGATTTTTTTTATTTTCCGTGATTTTTATGATTTTTCTCGATTTTTCTTGATTTTTCTTGATTTTTTTGATTTTCCGTGATTTTTTTGATTTCTCTCGATTTTTTTGATTTTTCTTGATTTTTTTGATTTTCCGTGATTTTTTTTGATTTTTTTTCAAGTGTACACCTGATTTTTTTAGTTGTTAACCCCTCGCTGAGTCCTGACAATATATATATATATATATATATATATATATATATATATATATATATATATATATATATATATATATATGTGGTCGTTGGTTTCCGGATAATGCCGCTTATAATTAAAACAAAGCCGTGGAGACCCCACTCTCCACGTTGTCCAACTCACTTGACGTTTCGGGTGGATTACACCACCCATCTTCAGAAATAAAGTGAAAAATGATCCGGTCTCGGAAGACACGTCCGAACCCGACGAGAACTCGACACCGAAAGAACTCGACCACGGCTTTGTTATAAGCGGCATTATCCGGAAACCAACGACAACATCACTTATGTCCGCGAAAACCCAAGATCAAACATATATATATATATATATATATATATATATATATATATATATATATATATATATATATATATAATATATATATGTATATATATATATATATATATATATATATATATATATATATATATATATATATATATATATATATTTATATATATATATATATATATATATATATATATATATATATATATATATATATATATATAAACTCTCCCCTGAAAAATTCTTGTTTTGAGGGTTACGACCCTTTGCTTATTTACCATCGATATATATATATATATATATATATATATATATATCGATGGTAAATAAGCAAAAGGTCGTAACCCTCAAAACAACAATTTTTCAGGGGAGAGTTTAAATTTCCTCAGAGTAGTAAATGGGTGCTTAAAAAAAAAAAAAAATACTGAAAAGCATTTTTAGTACTTTCTTAATGATATCTGCCCCAAACACCCCAGATATAAATGTAATCAGTTATTGTCAAAAATGTGATAATAATGAAGTTTACGACCTTTTGCCAAGAATCAGTTTTTGGCGACTACGAGGCTTACGACCTTATTACTGTTGGTTACGACTATTTGTCGATAGCATAATACCATGCAAATTGGCCTTCAACGATTGATGAGCGTTAAGTACCGGTTACAAATGTAACGATAAAATAGATAATAATTTGAATTGAAATGTTCATATTATGATCTGAAAGGCAAACTACATGTTGATAATGAACAAAACAATGATATCATCACAATTTTACCATTTATTCATAAAAGTACAAAATAATCTGCTAACAATCATCAACGTCCTAACATTAATTCCTGATGGTGGTGGTAATCACAGACTAGTCAGAGGAACATTTTCATTTAATAAAGTAAACTTTTTTCTAGTATGACTAGAATGAGTATAGTATAAATCACTTGAAACTTCATGAAATCCTGGTGGGATTATTCAGACCTAATGTAATAATAAAGATGATAATATAATATAAAAATGAGAAGATGATTATTCGCCGAGTTCTTCCTCTTCGTCCTCCTCATCGGTGTCCACGAGGAGATCAGGCGTTTGGCCACAATGAGCCATCTTCGAATACTCTTCATGGTATCGCGGTGGGATGACGTGAAGGGTACACAATCGCTGAAGATCAGTAAACTTCGCAGAAGGAATCTTTAATTGGTTTCTGTACATGGGATGAACGTTATTGTCATCGACTGGGTTATTAACGACACCATTATTGCCTCCACTGCCACGTGAGCTACGACGTCCTCCTGCTGATATCAGGGTGAGTTGTACTTCGGGGGCTTCTGGGTTCATGGAGTATTTCACTTTCACAGTGTTCGATCCCTTTTGGAAAGCAACGACTCGTATTTTTTTAAATGACAGTGCCTCCCCACAATCAGATTTCGTAATTTTCGTCTGAACTGTTTTCCAGTTTTGAAAGTTGTTGTGGGTCATACATACAACGGTATAAGGACGTGGATTTGAGCGAGCATTTGTCACGATTGTCGGCCATTCTGATGGGGCCCAAACGGTTTTGTTTTTTAATGCACGTTCAATCGCAGCATGAGCAGAATCCACTGACATGAACGTGTGTCCTGGCAGCAAATAGTTGATGCTCATGCTTTTTATATTGTCAGCACAGGATGTAACGAAATAACTAATCATCGGAATCATCTGCTTATTCTTGTTTTGACCTGGACATGAATCGCAGTACAAAGCAACATGTTCGCATTTTCTATGATCTAGTTTTAATAGGTAGTTGAACAACATACTGCATACTTCGTTGGCCCCTCTCTTTCCATCACATTCACCCCACAAATTGCAAATACACTCCTTGCTTCCACTTTCGAAAATTGTAAAATTCAGCATTGAATATTTTCTGCTATAATACAACAGCATATTATTTGGATCGTAAGGGGTATTGAGAACTTTTTGGAGATCAAATGAGGTACACTCAAATGATTCAGTTGTCTTGGCTCTAGCTTGATCAGCTAGAAATGTTGTCTTAGTATGCTCTTTCTCTGCCTTATGCTCCAACATTTGTGAATTATCGTCGTCAGTAGGGTTGACAATATTTTTTAATTCCTCACAATACTGGCATTTATCTTTCTTTGGTAGATGGAACCCTATCTTATATTTACCAGAGCACGAATTAAAGACAGCAAAGGAAACTTGTTGGACATTGTTTTGCGCACACCTCTGTAAGAACCGTTTAAACAATATTTGTTTGTTTCTGAAATCAACGGGCAAATACTTTTTTGATGAACTGTTTCAGCAGTAATGAGATGGGATCGCAGGTAGCGATTCAAAATAAGAATGAATATACTGTATAACTTCATCAGAAGTTTTATTTTTTTGAATGTGCTTACCTCGGGAGTCTATCTTCGCTGTATCAAGAACTGATTTATTTTTCTCTGTGTATGCCAAGAGCTTCTCTCCTATGTTGAGTGTAGCAAGGTAGAACTTCTTACATACTTGGATTTTCTCATCATGCTTAGGAAAACTATATTCATAGCTGAAACGTCGAATTCTAGGATACCCTTCCGGAATATACCTACGTTTCGGTTCATATCGCTTAGTACAAGAAAGTAAAAGATCACGTTGCGCTGCGGGAGTGTTATATCCCAGTATTCCTTTAAGTAAATAAGCCTTTCTTCTTCCGAAAATTTAGATCCCGATTTAAATGTACAAGAATCTTTGCACGGATTTGGTTTCATGGCTCTCTCTTCGTGTAATTTTCCATTCCTGTCTGTATAAGCTGTACCAACTTGTTTCCGTTTCTTTATCACATCTCTCTTACATTCCCTCTTTCTTTTACGACCCCCAACTCCTACATTATCATCGCTGTCGACAATGTCGGAACTGGAGGAATCTTCACTTTCTACATCTATTCCTTGACTATCATCTCTCTCAACATCATTTCTCTCCACATGTTCGGTTAGTGCTGATGAACAAGGAAGATTTGTGAAATTATCTAATGTTCCAAATACAATATATTGGTCAACCAAATTTTCGCGTACCTCGAAGTCTGCTAGGGTGCCAACTTCGTTTCCCTCGCCAACGTCATTTACCGTAGTGAGCGTAGTGAACGTACCGCCATGTACTTCGAAATCTGCTCCGTCAAGTTGGCTCCGCCCTTTACGAATTTCAGATTTTTTTTTGATCAGGCGTTTTGAGCACGTTTAGAGCTGAATTGTGCTGCCCTTTATTCGTTTTGAGCTCATCCCCTAACCGAGTTATTTTAACTTTTTGAGGGCGAAGCCAAGTTGTCGGGTGGCTCCGCCCAACTGATCGGATCGGAACCGGACAAAGACCATCGTTTTGAGCTCGTTTTGAGCCAAATTGTGCTGCCCTCCATTCGTTTTGAGCTCACCCCTTAACCGAGATATTCCAACTTTTTGAGGGCGGAGCCAAGGTGACGTATTAATCTTATGGGTTTTTAATTCGACTCGACGGATCGGGACCGGACCAAGACCATCGTTTTGAGCTCGTTTTGAGCCCAATTGTGCTGCCCTCTGTTCGTTTCGAACTCATCCCCCAACCGAGATATATCAACTTTTTGAGGGCGGAGCCAAGTTGACGTGCTAATCATGTGGGTTTCAAACTCGACTCAACGGATCGGACCCGGACCAAGACCATCGTTTTGAGCCGAATTGTGCTGCCCTATGTTCGTTCTGAGCTCATCCCCTAACCGAGATATTTTAACTTTTTGAGGGCGAAGCCAAGTTGACGGGTGGCTCCGCCCAACTCATCGGATCGGGACCGGACCAATACCATCGTTTTGAGCTCGTTTTAAGCCTAATTGTGCTGCCCTCTGTTCGTTTCGAACTCATCCCCCAACCGAGATATATCAACTTTTTGAGGGCGGAGCCAAGTTGACGTGCTAATCATGTGGGTTTCAAACTCGACTCAACGGATCGGACCCGGACCAAGACCATCGTTTTGAGCCGAATTGAGCTGCCCTATGTTCGTTTTGAGCTCCTCCCCTAACCGAGATATTTCAACTTTTTGAGGGCGGAGCCAAGTTGACGTGCTAATCATATGGGATTTAAACTCGACTAGACGGATCGGAACCGGACCAAGACCATCGTTTTGAGCTCGTTTTGAGCCGAATTGTGCTGCCCTCTGTTCGTTTTGAGCTCATCCCCTAACCTAGATATTTCAACTTTTTGAGGGCGGAGCCAAGTTGACGTGCTAATCATATGGGTTCTGAACTCGTCTCAACGGATCGGAACCGCACCAAGACCATCGTTTTGAGCTCGTTTTGAGATCGTTTCGTTTTGAATTAGGACCCTACTTATAATGATGTGCCGCTGGGAACCTATAATAATATCACGCTGGTATATCTGTACTGTATCTCAATACCTCACGTCTCCTATAATAATATCATGCTGGTACCGGTATAACATTACGGTTGTGTTCGGACACCCTATATGGACCTAGGACGCTTACCCATAATGATGTGCCGCTGGGAACCTATAATAATATCACGCTGGTATATCCGTACTGTATTTCAATCCTCACGTATGATGATATAACGCTCGCTGTCTGGTATATCTGTACTGTAGTTTTGTTCACCCTTGTCGTACACTTCTCCTGGTATATTAATACTGATATGCTTCACTGTGTATAATACTATACCAGGCACCGTAATGCTCTGCTGGGATACTATTACGGCACCGTAAACTATTGCTGGTACACTTTTACTGTGCAGTAAACTATTACCGGTACATTATTATAGACCATAACAATATTCTACCGTAAAGAAATCCCGCCACACCGTCACTCCAATAAGTACTCATCAGAACGACTTGCTGCAAAATGTAAAATGAGTTTTGACTATCTAAGGACTTTGTCAACAATAACGTAAGCCAACATGATCCCGCAGTCGACAGTAGCGCTTTTGCCGCTGCCGCTGCGGCTATCTACAGAATCACACATTTGTCATAATGTCTCGTGTTAAAAAGCAATTTTCGATCAACGTTTACTCAAGCAAAATGCACATTCACTTATATAATGAAGATTGTATACGAAAAAGCAATCTTTTTCATTCGTATTAATGCTATACTAGGCAAACGCAGGATGTGCGTTGTACGATGAGCGAGATGTATATATTAAGTATAATCGAAAACTCTACAAACCTTGATCATTTGAAATGAACTTCATCCGATGTCAATGAATCTAGAAAGCCGTGACTTCGACAATGCAACATTTTTCAACTAATATTTCTATCTTTCCGATGAATAAAATACATTTATTATATTATTTTCTCCAAAACGGCTGGTCCGAATATCAAACCAAATTTTTATTCATGTATATTATTCTTGTGTTCACATTTGTCGAAAATTTGAATCATATTGGAGAGATTTAATTTTTCAATTTTTTCCGCTCAGCCAAATCTTATGGGGTTTTTAGAAACTTCTAAATGATGTTTCAAAAATGGTCCAACCGATTAGACCTCAAAAGTCAAAACTATACAGTTCTAAGTTGAATAAGTTTGCATATGAAAAAAAATTTCATGTCGATCGGTCAAACCCTGCGACCTGTGCAGTGTTTACAAACAAAAAAAAACAAAACAAAAAACAACAACAAAAAAAACGCAGACAAAGCTACGTAAGTCTTGAGTGAGAATCTTCGCTACGCTCATCTAACTACATGATGATTGATATTGACTATCTTTAAATTTCGGTTCTTTTTGTGAACGGTTATTATACTCGAAACACCCAACCGTCATGGATTTTGGATAGGGGGGGACGGTAAGTAATGTCAAATAAATAAATTATAATAACTGTCCGTCATCTAGGCTCGGTGCGGTGCCAGGAAAGTTGGGTTAGTGGCTCTGCTAGTGATCAACTCAGGACGATCTGAAGTCTAAACAGATCAATCAAGTTGGCTATTTATACTCAATCATAACTGGTATGTCTATTGAAGACATTCAGTATTCTCAAGCTATAGCTTGAACCCGTTTTTGAATGATTAAATCCTGAATTTTTTCAATTACCTACTATTAGTCATCAGTACAGTGCATCGTTGAACCAATATAAACTTGATGTTCCAATTATAAGGTGCAGGCCAGCTGTGCCATTGAGTTTGTAGTGTTAAATAACAAAATATGCAATGTCTGTCCCCATGTTGTCCTACGCTAGGCCAACATAGGATTGTTTAATGGGTGTTGGATATTGAAATGAGTGTCAGAGCTAGGCACAGTCTTCGTGACTAGTTTGTCACTGATTGGCATTTGGTGTCATTGATTTCATAATAGGTCATATACAATATTGATTACGTTGGCCTACACAAACTTTGTAAATTAATCTATTATACCTTCATATAGGAATTAGTCACTTGACTCGTAGGTTGCTCTCACGACCTAAGTTGGCCTAGGCATTGATTTTATAGCCACACTTACAAAATCATGTGTTCAGGTGAGCTAGACTAGTCTACGAAATGTAGGGAAGTTTCATACCCTATACCATTGTGTGCATAATATATGCGTTTACATTTGTGTATTAGAATCTTGGAAAATGCATTAAAATCAACTAAGCATTTATTGCCTGACCTCCAGACCTAAGCTTTGGTCATAGGCCTAGTGTTTATGATCAGTCGAGCACTAGGCTATGCTCTCGAGCTAATTCAATTCGATGTGACCCACAAGTACACCTCGGACAATAATTATTACAGCTGGTTGTAATTTAGGGCATCATTAGGTTTTCTTACAAGTCAAACTTGGATGGATTGTTGAATATGGTCTCGAGACTAAGAAGATTCTGTTTAAAATCGTATCAAAACGACCACCAATTTTTGACGGATCAAACATTGTTTACATTCTCATACGCATGCAGTTGCTAGGGGCAACGAGCAACTCCGTGTGTTTCTGTAAACGAACACCAGGAACGACGAGATGCGCGGACATATTTTTACTGAATGCACGGCTACCTAAGTGACTTTACTGAAGCATAGCGAAGCTATGCCACAGTACATATAGCATAGCTTCGCTATGCTTCAGTAAAGTCACTCAGGTAGCCGTGCATGCAGTAAAAATATGTCCGCGCATCTCGTCGTTCCTGGTGTTCGTTTACAGAAACACACGTAGTTGCGCGTTGCCCCTAGCAACTGCATGCGTATGTGAATGTAAACAATTTTTGATGTGTCAAAAATCGGTTGTCGTTTCGATACGTTTTCACACGTAGATGCGCGTTGCCCCTAGCAACTGTATGCGGTAAACAATATTTGATCTTTATTTGAATTGGTGGTCATTTTGAATTTTGATACGATTTTAAACAGAATCTTCTTAGTCTCGAGACCATATTCAACAATCCATCCAAGTTTGACTTGTAAGAAAACCTAATGATGCCCTAAATTACAACCAGCTGTTATAATTATTATCTGAGGTGTTCTAGTGGGTCACATCGGAATGAATTAGCTCGAGAGCATGGCCTAGAGCTCGACTGATTATAAACACTAGGCCTATGACCAAAGCTTAGGTCTAGAGGTCGGGCAATAAATGATTAGTTGATTTCAATGCATTTTCCAAGATTCGAATACACAAATGTAAATGCATATATTATGCACACAATGATATAGGGTATGAAACTTTCCTACATTTTGTAGATTATAGTCTAGCTCACCTGAACACATGATTTTGTAAGTGTGGCTATAAAATCAATGCCTAGGCCAACTTGGGTCGCGAGAGCAACCTACGAGTTAGTGACTAATTCCTATATAAAGGTATAATAGATTAATTTACGAAAATTGTGTAGGCCACCGTAATCGGTATTGTATAGGACTTATTATGAAATCAATGACACCAAATGCCAATCAGTGACAAACTAGCCACGAAGACTGTGCCTAGCTCTGACACTCTTTTCAATATCCAACACCCATTAAACAATCCTATGTTGGCCTAGCGTAGGACAACGTGGGGACAGACATTGCATATTTTGTTATTTAACACTACAAACTCAATGGCACAGGCCTGCACCTTATAATTGGAACATCAAGCTCATATTGGTTCAACGATGCACTGTACTGATGACTAATAGTAGGTAATTGAAAAAATTCAGGATTTAATCATTCAAAAACGGGTTCAAGCTATAGCTTGAGAATACTGAATGTCTTCATATCAATAGACATACCAGTTATGATTGAGTATAAATAGCCAACTTGATTGATCTGTTTAGACTTCAGATCGTCCTGAGTTGATCACTAGCAGAGCCACTAACCCAACTTTCCTGGCACCGCACCGAGCCTAGATGACGGACAGTTATTACAATTTATTTATTTGACATTACTTACCGTCCCCCCTCCCATTCAAAATCCATGGCGGTTGGGTGTTTCGAGTATAATAACCGTTCACAAAAAGAACCGAAATTTAAAGATAATCAATATCAATCATCATGTATTATAGCATTGATACTATCATGGGGGCCAAAATACCGGAGTATGATGGTCTTATGATTTATAATTTAATCGTAGATCCTTGCTCTAGGTAGGTGAATCCAGAATTTATGATGATAAACTATTATAGCGAGAGCACTATAGTCAAGTTCAGAGGTCAGGAGATTATAACTTTAGTAAGTGATAAGAACTTTTATAACTCAAGACAAGAAATATATTTATTAATTATGTTTAATAAATGCAAAACATAGATATTGGTTCGGTCATAAGGTGGTTAGCTCCGATACCAAGAAGAGAATATACAACATGAAGTAAAAGATTATAAAATTGAAAATAAAAATGATATTGTTATATTCTTCAATAGTAATATAATAATCGATAGATAATTCAACACATATCTTTTAATTCCTCTGGCAAGATCGAATACAATTGTAACAATGGAAAAGATCAGGGTTGCCCTCACAACTGTATCACGGTCTCTTGGGTTGTACGACCGTGATACAGTTGAGTCTGGCTCTGACTCAAGGTCCACATACGACACCTTCCCCCCAAGTTTTTTTAAAAACTTATTGTACTTTTCTCTTCAGTAATTGGTCAATGTGTCTCATTACTCTTCTGCTATTCTCTGTATCTTCTACCTCGTAGATCATTTGCCCGTTTTTTCTGCGTATTATGCCCGGTGTCCATTTGGTCAGGTTACCATAAATCCTGTATAGCACTGAATCTCCAACCATGAACCGTCGTGGTTCCTCACCGTCGGTCCTACCTTCTTCTTTCTCAGAAACCGGATAAATTTTGCTCAGCAGTGTACCTAACTCCCGATTCATTGGCAGAGATGCGGGTGTTCTTCCTGTGGATGTGCACGGCGTCATTCTAAGTCTCAGAAATAACTGTGGCAGTTTGACATCCCATGCACCCCCCATTCTCCGTAGACTCTGTTTCATCGTTTGTACCAATCGTTCTACTTGGCCATTCGATGCTGGATGATAAGGTGGCCCCAACATCTGAGAAATTCCATTCTTTCGTAAAAACTCTGAAAATTCCCGAGATGTGAATGTGGTTCCGTTATCAGACATGACAGTGGTTGGTATTCCGTGAGTAGAAAAAATTTCTCGTAATGATTTTATAGTAGCGGCCGAACTTTGAGCTGAAACCATCCTAATTTCTGGCCATTTCGAAAATGCGTCGACCGCCAGTAAAAATGTTTTACCTTGAAACGGCCCAGCAAAATATAAATGTATCCTCGACCATGCCTTTTCGGGATATTTCCAGGGGTGAACTGATGCTTTTGGCGGATTGTTTCTTTGAAGTTGACAAGCCTCACACTTTGCCACCAAATCTTCAATGTCTTGATTGATACCCGGCTCAATACTTCCCAAATTAACCTGTCTAGTCAGTTCGTCATCCACTTTCTGTTTCATGGCAAAAGGTACTTTTCGACTCTTCATAAAAATCGGCTTTATACTTTTGTCCAACCTTATTGTCACCTCTGGGCCCTTACATGTCCCAAGGCCGTCTTTAAAAATTTCCCCGAATTCCGCTCTTACTTTCATTTCCTGAATGTTGTATATTTGAGAAACTCCTGTAACACCTATCCCCAAAGCTTCAAACCAGTTACGTCCAATAAACTGGGACTATTTCCAGGTGCAACCAACAAAGTCAATCTTGCTGATTGAGCACCCATACCCACTAGTGTGTTAATTTCGCCCAACACTTTGATGCATTCCTGTGTCCATGTCCGTAGCCTGACGTTAGACCTGGTTATTGCCGTGCCTGAAGGCCATAGTTTTTTATAGTCTTCCTGTCCTATCATACTCATACTTGCCCCAGAATCAACTTCCATCTCGTGTGGTCGGCCATCTAATGTTACTTTAACCTTAATTTGTTTTGTTGACCTCTCTAGGACATTATTGCACTGTATCCTGTACATATAGTTCAGGCTTGTATCCGAAATATGCCCATCATCTTGACTTTCACTGTTCTCCACCCTATGCACCGGTTTACTCCGTACTCTCCCTTGTTGTTTAGCTAGACATGCTCTTTCCAGATGTCCAGGCTTAGAACAGAAATTACAGATCACCTTTTCTAATCGTTTCCAGCAATCCTTGGCCACATGCGATAAATCCCCACACTTGAAGCAATATCTTGGCACTGATTTATTGTTGTTTTGACCAGTGTAGAACACTTCCCCCATTTCACTTTTACCCAATGTTTGTAACATTTGTGCATTCCCCTGTGCTACCTCACCAGCCAGGCAAATGTTGTATTCTTTTTCAAACGAAAGATCTGCAATTGCCAGTAATCTCTCCTTCATTTTCATGTCAGCCAATCCACATACGATCCGGTCTCGTAGCATGCGGTCTAAATCCTTGAAATTACAATCCTCCCCCATCTGTCTTAAACTATCCACAAATACCTCGATTGGTTCACCATGCTGCTGCTTCCCGCTGTGGAACTGATAGCTTCTTACTATCTCGTTTGGCCGAACTGAATATATTGATTTCAATACCTGAATGATTTCGGTGTATGTTGATTCTTCTATCTTCTTCGGTTTCAACTTTTGCCGCGCCTTCGTAAAAATCGTGGCACCACAACTGGTCAGGAAAATGTTCCGTTTCTTGGAATCATCAGTGATGTCATTCGCCAGAAAATAAAAATTAATCTGGCTTTCGTAGTCTTCCCAGCTTCCTCCCAGAAACTCTCCAATCTTCCCATATTCCATTCCTATTAAATTTGTACGCGTCTTTGGCATACTATAAATTAACTGAATTTACTCAAACCTCAATCCTCGTCGCCAATGTTATATTCTTCAATAGTAATATAATAATCGATAGATAATTCAACACATATCTTTTAATTCCTCTGGCAAGATCGAATACAATTGTAACAATGGAAAAGATCAGGGTTGCCCTCACAACTGTATCACGGTCTCTTGGGTTGTACGACCGTGATACAGTTGAGTCTGGCTCTGACTCAAGGTCCACATACGACAGATATAAAGGTGGATTTTCATAATCCAAAAATAATCATACTCTTTACAAGAACTTGATCAACTCAACAGGAGTTGGTATATTTATGAAGTTACTTCAATGAGAGCAATTATAGGGTCAGAACACAAAGACCACTATTAAAATATAAACTTGAAATGAGAAATAGATTCTAACAAAATAATCTAAAACCTGAATTGGTTTTAAAGTGTTGAAGACAATATATAGACAATAAAATATATATAACACTTACAGTATGAAGAATAGTTGGTTCAGAGATATTTCAACGACAGAGTACTTCTACAATTACGGCGATCGACGTGATCTTGACTGGGTACGACTGGAGAATCGACTGATTTCTTTAGGAAAAACAGTCACTTTATATACGAAATTTTGAAGACAATAACATAGGGTTATCTCAATTGGAGGGGTTTCCGGCCCCCTCATTGTCCTAGTTCCGAAATAGGCCTAACTCCAAAGTCCGCTTTTTATATAATAATGGTCAAGAGTTATCAGTGATTATTTCGAAATCTGTCAATACCGTGATCTTTGTTATGTGGTTATTGTGATCTATTCGGGAGAGTATCACTACCACTATAGCTAATAACTCCGGTTTATCTCTGCTATTACTGATTTCGTTTGTTGTTTATTATAAACAAACTTAGGGAAATCTACGTTAATATCATGTGACTTTCAGCCTTGAACCAACAATCTTGAACTGATGATGAAATCTCTTAATTAGTAAATGAGAACACATAGTTTCTAATTTTAACTTTATATCTGGCTAGGGTCATATTACAGCAATTGATTAGAAAACCAGTTTTCTGGAATATTAAGCAATTGTCGTAAGTTAGGACCGTTTGCCTCATGACAATACGAATGAAAAAGATTGCTTTTTCGTATACAATCTTTATTATATATGTGAACGTGCATTTTGCTTGAGTAAACATTGATCGAAAATTGCTTTTTAACACGAGACATTATGGCAAATGTGTGATTCTGTAGATAGCCGCAGCAGCGGCAAAAGCGCTACTGTCGACTGCGTGATCATGTTGGCTTACGGTATTGTTGACAAAGCCCTTGGATAGTCGAAACTTGGTTTACATTTTGCAGCAAGTCGTTCTATTGAGTACGTATAGGAGTGACGGTACTAGGTCTTTCTATACTATGGCTATGCTATATGTACTGTGATAATATATTATCGTTTTTCCCCGGACACAGTTTGTATTGTTACTTGGCTTGTCTCTGGAGGGTCACTACAGTCAATAGTGAGATTTAATCCCGCCGTCTCTGTTTTCAGGTTATGTAGTCGCAATACAACTTCAGTCACTCTTGCACAACACTTACAAGTCGCTGTCCGAGGATTTGGCGGTCGGCTGCAATCTGGACAAAAGAACGTATCAAACACCTGTGCGGGTAAGTAACCTGTTGCTACGTTTAATAATAGTGACGCCTTACTTTATCATTTCAAGATGAAATTATATGGTCAAAATTTAAATTGTTACAAAAATGGTGAACGTTTGAAAATTAAATACCGATAATAAGTTATTACGATGTTTAAATGTCTGCCAAATACGGGGACTACCACCTCCAACTTCGGCCTCTGGTAGAGAACCACTCTCAACCGAGTGAGCTAAGGCACCGCTTTAGAAGCTAGTCACTAGGGCATGGATGCCAGTCCCTCATAAACGCATGGATTTTGTCCAGCAACATTCTGTACAACATCAGTGAGTGATGATAACATGCATGTAGAAACAGACGGGATAGGCCTACTCGGTCGGGATTTGAAGAGAAACGAGCTCATACCGAATGCTAACGTTGATGTGAGACATGGAGAAGAGGAGAGAAGACAACCGAGACAAGAAGCGGATATCTCCCAGCGTCCCGCGTCTATTCAAGTTCATGAAGAGCTATCTGATTTACACGGGTCACTGTTTCGATGAATGACTTGAGTTCGAACCTTGAGCTCTAGCCCTTGACTGAAACATTGAGCGGGCAGTTACACGGATCAACCCTGCCATCAAGGCTCGATAGCGCATTGACGTCATAACATAAGTCAGCTGTTCCAAGAAGCGACCATTTCACAATATATCCTGATTGTTTGAAGCAATCACATCACTTCTCCCCATAGAGGTTGGGCAGTGTGTCTTGCGTGACGAGAGATGCGCAGTAGGGTTTAAAGTCTCGTCTGATTGGCTGATTTATGTCAAGCTTGATCGACAATAGAACATATCTTTACTATTACTTTCCATTTTCAAAAACCAGTGTAATTGAATAAAAAGTTCACATCCCCAAGAGAATTTTGACGCTCTTTAATTATTATGACATTTATTTTTGTGAATTCAATCTTGTTTTGAGATGATACGTCAATGAATTTCATCACATTCTTTTAAATCATTGACGTAGGCCTATTATCTTGAAACTGATTGAATTCACTGGAATAGAATGCCATGTCGAATAAAGAGCATAAAATCATCTTGGAAATGAAATTTTCATTCAATTACACTGGTGTTTGAGCATGGAAAGAAATTAGCGAAGATGATTTTCTCTATTTTCATGTAAACAATACACTTATGAATAAATAACACACTGTTCATAATAAATATACGTAACGTTATTAATAAGTCAAGATACTAAATACTGTATAAGCTAAAAATGAATACTCTTGCCATTAGTTTACAGTACCTGTTGGTATGATTTCGGATACTAATCTGTATATTGTATCAATTATTAGATGATGATATGAAATTCGGATACTAACTATAATTCAAGCAATACTTTATAAACGGTAGGCCGACTGGAGGACAACCCCGCACAACCACACTGGTCGAGGGTTGAAGATAGAACTACTTCATGTTGGTCTGGCTCGGACATGGCTACCAACTTCAGACACTATAATAGTGATTGAAAACATTCATAAGCAACGTGCTTGAACCAACGGCTGAAGTACAGCTACCAATTCACTCTAGGGACTGTGATGGAACGATCAGAGATCAACACATGCATTTTTTGTTCATTATCATTATATGTTTATTGACAATATAATAAAGAATGAGCCGCCTCGGTGGCCAAGTCAACTATCGCTAGCGTTAGTAACTGAAGTCACCGTTGGGCGTGGGTTCGAGTCCCGCATAAGGGATGGGTTTTTGTAAATGTCCTTTCACCTATCATCACTTCATCGTTTCATCATCATCCGCTCATTCGTACCCACGTATAACCTAGCTGTCGGTGGGGTCGTTAAGCAACATTAAAAAAAATGAAATAAAGAATGGTTCCAAGATATTGATTTTGTAATTATGACGATATTCACACCCAAAATCGTAGACATTAGTGTGCACTGTGCACAACTTTAAGCCGTGTGGCTTCGAAAATAAATAGAATCAGTAGTTTTTATCAAGTCAATTGCCTAGCTCTTATCTTTATCCTCAACTTTATCGCTTACTGTTGCATATTATAGTCGGTACGAGTCAAGTACGGGGATAGAGTTCGCACTCATCTCTTCGGTTTCTGTCTACGCCTTGACTGCCCGCAAAGCTTGAACCATGCCGTGCCGTGCCAACAATGAGGCACGCAACACATTTCGTTTTCAACATGAAGAGCACCGAGTAAACAGAAGTTACGATAATATTATCTATTCATATTTGTTGCTGATATAATGAGAGTGAGAAGTGCATTGTTAGAATATAATGCTTTACTTCATACACCAATCACTACCGATGGCGATACGGGCTCAGAATCTGACGTCAACCCTACACGTCCAAGGCTCATCGATCAACGGGACCTTCCATTACTAGTCAATGATTTGAGCTCGAGGGCATTGACCCGTGTATAACAGGCTCAACAGGTAAATGTCGGTTTAGCTTGATTTGGTTAATCAGCTTTGTGATTATGGTTCTGACGTTCACCGCTACACAACTTGCAGTAATCTTCTAATAGAACGAGCGGTCGGTACCCATTCGACTGAAGGCGGTCGGATTTTCTCGGCCGTGCTCGGACAGACTTCGTTGGTCTGGTGATTCCAACGTAGCACGTGTTCGAGGGAGGCTATTTTTACATGCGAAATTGAACTACTTCTCTCATCCGTCTATAGTGGTGTTTTGCTTTCTAACATTGTGTCCGGCGGAGTTTAGTTACAAGTTCAATTATTCCCACAATGAAAGGACTATTTGTAGAATTACGCGTTAGAATATGTTTGAGAAGTTCACAGCGAAGCTCGGAGCTGCTGCAGTATAAGAACCTCATCATTGGAACTTCAACAATAAAAATCTGGGCCTACCTACTAATCATCGTATATTGTTGTGTAGAATATATTAGTTAAGCGGCTAAGCTTAAAAATCGCGCATTTAGTGATTAAAGCGTGAAATTTGGTAGAGATGTACATTTTGATATTTAAAAATTATTTGGCTATGACATCAAGCGAGATTTCGCCCCTGGGGTCTGAAATATCCAGTGGCGTTGAAAAAAGAAAATATGGGGGGAGGGGTGATTGTTATTTTTTTTTTCACTTTTTTGTATCTTATTTAGTAACTCACTAATACATAGACAATATTATGTGGAAATTTTCCCCAAAAAATATTTGTATATTTGATCAATTACGTCAAATTAAGGACAAAAATGTGAAAAATACTTTTTTTTTCTTTTTATCATTAGTTTTCGAGGGGAAATGATATACATGCTCCTAAACGTATAACTCATAACATAATAAAGCGATATTAATATATTATTTGCTTCGTGGGGTCAACCGCATGAATATAAAATCAATTTTTGGACTCACTAAAATAATTATTTTTAGTCCAATTGAAAATAGCTATCCACTTGCTTCGTGAATACTGAAATATATTTATATTATATTTAATGATAGAACAAAAGAGAACACAAGTTATTTCGAGGTCATTCAAGGTCACCGAAGGTCATTAGGTTATGTTATATAATTAGTTTTACAATATTTTGCAGCGTTTAGCGAGTTGGTTTTCATTTGATGTTATTAAAAACTCACAACCAGTTTCCAGGTCTCACCATGAGTAGATAGCTACATACAGAGACCCACCCTGACCTACCCTAACCACCCAAAAATTATAATTGATCAAGATAACTTTTATAGTAGGCCTATCTAGTGTTCACAGCCATCAAATAAGCACAATGCTGTGCAGGTAATCCTGCAGTGTGGCAAGAGCAGCGACCACTACATCCTTTCTTACACTTGCATGAGATTAGCTCGAAGCACGACTTGGAAGTATCTGGGATAGACGACCACGATAGCAATTCCATTCGCCATTTTCATTCAACGTCCATCCCCATTCACTAGGCAAAGGCAACTCAGGACTTGCAGTGAGCGAATTCGACCATGTGTACACTTGGTACATGGCTCGCCTTACATGCTACGTCAGTGCAGCCTTATGCGGTGGAATTCTATCCCTAGGTTTTGATCTCGAAATTCGTCTCGGAATCTTGTCCGTGCTCATTCTTTCGATGTGCCCGAACCACCTCAGACGTTCTCTTCCAATCTTTAATGTTTGTCTTTCCACTTCCAATGCCTTCCTTATATCTGTGCTTCTCAGCTTGTCTGGTTTTGTTACTCCTCTAATACTTCTAAGGAATTCCATTTTACTGCTTGTACCATACTCTCTTCCTTTCTTCCTATGGGCCATGACACTGCCCCATACGTTACAATGGGCACAAAATACGCCTTGTACATTGCACGTTTACATCAATTGGGGAACTCCTTGTTCCATAGTAACTTTCTCACCGATTGGTAGAAACCGTCGGCTTTGCTTACTCTGGTCTCTACTTTTCGGTTCACCTTTACATCCTCCGCCAGGATGCTTTCCAGGTATTTGAATTCCAACTTTTCTTCAAGTTCTTTGTCTTTCAGATGATTAAAAAATGTCAATGAACTTATCACATTCTTCTGATACCTCAAGAATATCAGATTTCAATTGCTTGAAGTATTGTTCCAAAGATCCCAGAATTGCTTATTTCCATGGTAGGTGAAAGAAGAAACCGTGTCGCTTCCCGAAAATGCGTGGAACAACAGCAAGCATTGAGACTTCGTTGTACCTAATCTATTGGCAATATCATGGACCGGTATATACCTTGAACAGTCTCCTGTTCCAAATGGAAAATGAAATGTACAGCTCATCAAATACTGGTTTGTGAAACAATGGTATAGCAATAACAACTACATTCGTTTCAACTGTTTTTATCAAAATAGTTCTACTTCCTCTTTGCACAGCATCTAGTTTGTGCAAAAATATCCTCGTATCCGCTTCTCCGTGTGAATCCGGTGCTATAACGGATACATCTTAGACGTCTTAGACAAGCAAACTGAAGCCCTTTTACCGCTCTTTCCTGATAATGCATACTCAGTTTCAATGGCACAACACGCAATGGTGATAGTAAAGCAATTTGTTGAAGAATTGAATCCTGGTCAAACTCCTGTTATCGCTTGCGACCAGGAGCCCTATTCTGTAACTTCAAGCAGTATCGAAGTTGGCCCGTCTCATCTCGATTGTGAGACGGTTTCATTTCACATAAGGGAAGGAGTCAGTTTTGACGCGATTCGATAACTCCCTGTGAGATGGCAATTACGGGTTTCGTTCGGTGTCGGGAACTTTCGGCGCTTGAACAGGGTTTCGGAATATTTTCGATGCATCAACAAAAAATGACCAATCAGAAACGTGGAATCATTTTCACACGGCGGTGAATATACGAGGCGGTGGGTGAATATCATAACCTACAAATATTGTTGTTATTTACGACCGCACCGTAGGTTGTATATAGGCAATGAAATCTTAGTATGAAATCTCAGTAAAATCTTGTACCGGTAATAATATGGTCAAGATTTAGTGATGTGATTGGCCTATTTCCTACTATGCCTAGGCTAGGCCTAGGCTTCATATAAAAACTAACTAAGTACGTAGGCATACAGAACAAATGACACTACATAATCATATAGGCCTAAAAATGCTTTGTATACAATTCCTTGGTAAGTAATTAAGTTAAACTTTGGGCAAACTTACCTTTGGTAATTGGTGTTGATATACTATTGTGAAGTTTACACTGCCTAGGCGTATAGTATATACTAGCGGTATAAACTATTCTTGCACTTACTATTTCTATAAAATATATTACTCACACAATAATACACAAACTAAATAACTATACCTAAAATAAGAATTGACTATTTTTATTATCTCGTCGTATTACTTCGTCACTTGTCACTATAACCCCACATTGTCCACACAACTCGACTAAACTCCCATCTCACAGTCGATCTCACGAGAGCGCTCGACCGTGAGACGGTCTCACGTCAAATCGAGATGAGACGGACATCTCACGCGCGTAGAAAGTTACCGAATAGCGATTAGAGATCTCATGTCGATTCACAGTGAGACGGTTTCATCTCACCACGCTGTAAGTTACCGAATAGGGCTCCAGCCTCTTTATAAGATAGCAAAAGAGCTTCAATGGAACTACCCAAACGAGTTAGGAGAACACAATTAGGTCGTTCTGTTCGCTTCATATTTGGATGACATCCTTGAAGTTTGCAGGAGATGGCTAGAGAGAGTGGTTGGATTGAAGCTCTTATTAATGATGATATTGCATCTACATGAATCACTGAATCATTGCTCAAAGCTTCGTATATAACAAAGACAAGGCATGCTCCTCATGTTACAGCAGCAACCCTTATTGGTTGAAAGATGAAGCGTATAAAAACTATTGCACTGACCAGTTTGACCTGGAACTTCTGACGAAGACTCTACAATTAAAACAATGGATGATTGGGCAGAAGAGAGATGATCTGTGTATCCTCAATTTCAATATTGGGAAACGACTCTTAACATGGAACTTAATATTCTCCTTTCTGTATCGTCGATTCGAGAGTCAAACTTCAAACTGCATATTGCCGCCCTGACCGAGCTTGTTGAATGGTTCTTTGCAATGGACCACATTGACTAAGCTAGGTTGATATCAGTACATCTAAGCGACATGACGTCTTTTCACGAAAACAATCCTCAAGTTGTAAAAGTGTTCGAGGATAGTGGTTTTACGATCAAGAAAACTGAGAGACTTTTTTCTGCAATTGGAATTGACCATGTACATGAACAAAAGAACAAAGATATTGAAGGTCAGGCTGGATCTATTGGATTAACCCAAGAACCAACGTTCCGCCACTCCGGCGTTGGATGGTTAGTGGTCCAGAGATAGCGAGGTTGGTAAATAATTTTGAGGAAGACGTGGACATTGCCAATAGATTAGGTACAAAAAAGTCTCAAGGCTTGCTGTTCTTCCGCGCAATTTAGGGATGCAACACGGTTTCTTCTTTAACCTACCATGGGAAAAAGTGATTCTAGGACCTTTGGATGGTTTATCCTAAAGCGAAGCATACATTCAAGCAATTGTCATCTGGTATTCTTGAGGTATCAGAAGAATGTGATAAGTTCACTGAAATATTTGTTATTGTCATCTATGCCAGAACATCTGATTGCGAACTATGTCACGCGCAGACATTTATTTGCTCAGCAATCAAAACCCATGGATAGAATTCCACCGCATAAGGCTGCACTGACGTAGCATGTAAGGCGAGCCATGTACCAAGTGTACACATGGTCGAATTCGCTCACTGCAAGTCCTGAGTTGCCTTCGCCTAGTGAATGGGGATGGACGTTGAATGAAAATGGTGAATGGAATTGCTATCGTGGTCGTCTATCCCAGATATTTCCAAGTCGTGCTACGAGCTAATCTCATGCAAGTGTAACAAGGGTGAGCGCGCTCACCCTTGGACACCCTTATATAGAAAAGAACCTTAAGTTGATTGCTTCTATTGACAGAAAACCTTAAATAGATTCTTCTGTAAAAATAAATTCTTAAATTGATTGTTTCTATTGGCAAAAATCTTAAATACATTGCTTATATTTACAAAAAAACTTACATGGTTTCTTCTATTGACAGAAAATCCTAGATTAATTGAATTCCATCAACAACAGAATATAGTTCCTTTAGTATTTTGCTTATAGGCCTATTAATCTGAAACTTTTATTGAATGCTTCTTTTTTTATGTTGCTTGACCTCACCAACAGCTAGGTTATAGTCTTATAGAGGGTACAAATAAGCAGATGATAAAGAAACGGTGAGGTGATGATAGATGAAAGGACATTTTAAAAACCCTAATCTTACGCAGGATTTGAACCTGCAGCCCTGGAACCAGAAACAGTTACGCTTCCTCTAGACCTTGATGTATATATATATATATATATATATATATATATATATATATATATATATATATATATATATATATATATATATATATATATATATATATATATATATATATATATATATATATATATATATATTGCTTCTAGTGGAATAAAACCTTGTATTGATCTCTTCTATTTACAGAAAAATGAAAAAAAAGTTCAACAGCAATATTTGTATGTATAGTGGTCTCAGTTTTGTGTACCACATATTGTGTTCATATAGTCAACATGCATATTATTTAAAAAACATGTACAAATGGCCTAAAGTCCATTCATATAAGCGCGTTAATGATACAACGATTCAACTTGAACTACACGATATACACAAAATTACAAAATGTTTCGCAATTTCATTATTTAGATCCTATTTTGGCTTGATTGAATTCAAAGTATTCATGATATATTTGTGTTGGACGTTATAACACGGAGAGCTGCGTCGCCTTTCTCGACATGATGCGAAGGTGACATTGGCGGCTCGCAGGTGTTCGGTGACGTCCTCCACGGACACATTCAAAAGAAGCCTAGCCTTTGAATTGTATGTCAACTTCAATTAGAGCTCAATTATCTTGTAAATTAAATCAGTTCAGTTCAGTTCAAAATTCTTCATTAATATTTAAATATAATTGTAATTTACTACAAACTATGCCCCATAGCCAATTGGCTAGTCTGAGGCAATACACTAGAAAAATAATACATAATTAGTTCATGGAATACAATAAAGAATAACACATTTACAAATTACATCTTGCAATTGAAATTGAAATGACAATTATTGAATCAATATTGAATCTTAAAGAATAAAGTTGTTGAAATTAACATTACACTCCGTTAAACTAAATTATTAGATCACATTATATTCTACATAAGGAAATGTCAATCATTATTCATCACTCCTGCTGATGTAATAACCACTCTTTTATTTCATTTTTTATCGTTTTATAACATTCTAAATTCTTTAAACCTGCCGGAACTTCATTAAATATGCTAGGTATCGTATAATGAAGTTGTCTTTTTCCATACTTATTTTTAACCTTAGGTACTTTTAATCTTCCTTCATTCTTCGCCCTCGTTTCAATTCCATGATCATATTGTACTTTATAAGCGTTATCAAAATAATATGTTATTATCAACTTATACTGAAACAAATCGAAAACATCCAGAAACTTCAAATACACAAAAAATTCATCCACGTCATAATTTAGTGTATGTTTCTTACAATTTGGCATTATTATTTTTATAATTTTCCTCTGTAGCAGAAACAAATTTTGCAAGTGTACAACTGAAGCATTCCCCCAAGCAAGCACACCGTAAGTTAATATCGATTCTACTATTGCAGAATAAACCATCTTCATTAATTTCAGATTTAAAACATTACTCAAATTATATAAATGGTATGCACAGATTCTAAGTTTATTACAGATTCGATTGATATGAGGTCGCCAAGTGAAATGTCTGTCAACTACTAATCCTAAATAAACATGAGAATCAACTACTTCAATACGAGTCTCACATCCGATACAATTTTCTTCACCTAACGTATGGACGCAATCATAAGAATGGTACACCACATTGACAGGAGTGCATTTATCTCGATTAAATGGAGAACATATGTGTATTATCTTTGTCTTGTCAGCATTGATCACCAACTCGTTATCATGAGTCCAACATAATAAAGTATTGAAATTCATTTGCAGTTCCGATTCTGCTTGCTTTAAATCCCTACTTGTTGATAAAAGTACAGTATCATCTGCATACATAAAAATTTTGCCATCATTTTCTAACAATTTAAAAATGTAATTAACATAAATTATATATAATATAGGACCCAAAATAGAGCCTTGTGGTACCCCCATTAACACTTTTTTCGAGTAACTGTACACATTTGCCACTTTCACTAACATAACACGATCATCTAAATAATTTTTGAACCAACTCAACAAAGGACCCCTTACCCCAATATTTTCCAACGAATCTAATAACTTATCATGATTAATGGTATCAAAAGCTTTTGTGAAGTCAATGAACAAGGCCAATACGTTGTCATTATCATCGAGATGCTTATTAATATAATCCGAGAATAAAACCAATAGGTCAGTTGTACTTTTGCCCTTTTGGAATCCAAATTGAGAATTATTTAGGATATTGTACTTTCTCATATAATCTGTTAATTTATTTGAAATCAACTTCTCCATTATTTTTTCTATTGTAGGTAACAAAGATATAGGTCTGTAATTATTTAACATTAAATGATCCCCTTTTTTATATACAGGCCTAACCACAGAGATTTCCAATTTTTCAGGAACGCGACCACTCGTTATGGATAAATTCACTAAATGCGCTATAATTACACTTATATCACCACTTAACTCTTTCAGATCCTTAACTCGTATCCCATCAACGCCCGGCTGTTTGTTTGAATCCATTTTCAAAATAATTTCTTCCACTTCAATTTTGTCAATTTTTGGTAAGCGCATAGATTGAATGGCCACAATACAATGCGTATTATCAATTGCCACCCTTTTACATTTGTGCTGGATCCTGTCAATTTCATTAACGAAAGAATCAACAAAATTATTGACAATATCTTCCGTTGTGTATTCTTTTCCTAAATATCGATGAATTACTTCATCTACAGAATTCTTATTAACTTTTCCAGAAATCGAATTAATTATTTTCCACGTATCTTTCATACTCCCTCTTGCACTCTCAATCTCCCTGGTAAAATAAGCTATCTTTGCATTTCTTACTTTCTTCGTAACTTCATTTCTACTTGCTTTGTATTCCTTCATGTATACACTTCTTAAAGTATTAATACAATTTTTCCACTTCTGAAACAATTTATCTCTATTCCTAATCTCCAATAATAATTCATTTGACATCCACCTCTTACGCAATCCCTTCCTTGCTGAATCAAAACACCTGGTAAACCTAGCAGACTCATAACACGCTTGGAATGTTTGGTACAATTCATTGTACAACTCATTACAATCGATAATATTTAATAGCTCTGACCACTTTACATTTTTAAAACTCTGTTTTAATTGTGTTTCACATATAACCTCTCTAACAATGTTAGTATTTACTGGATCGATCTTAATTTCTTCACTATACATATCAACCATAATCATATAATGATCTGTTATTTTTGTGGTAAATATAGCTGAACGTAACTGCTGATAACTCATCCTTGTATACACATGATCTATGCAACTTGAAGTGACCTTGTCCATGACGCCCTCCTCCCTTGTGATACCCATAATACATTTTGACATTCCATTCGCTGACATGGTATAATTAATGACACTGATAGTTTCCTTGATGTTTGCTCATATAACACTGCTTGCTTGTCGATTGTTGCTGATTGAATTGAAAGAGTTATGAAAAAGGTAATGTAATTATTATAACAAATTCATTTGAAACCAGGAAATAAAATGAACAAAACCGTTGCTTATAGAACCAAAAGTGGGCGGTATTGAATTATAAAATATTTACGCTGGGCCTATGTGGACAAAAGTTATCATCGTTCGATGTTAGACCGTGACCAATTACAATTTCGAAGCGCTTAAATTTATAATATACGTAGAAAACCAGCAATACTATTACGCATAAAAAAGTCAGCGGATTTCGAAAACCTATTCCATTACACACTGGGTGTGATCATAGCGGTTTTTCTTCAATTTGTTACTTAGAAAATATACAGGCTATGTGGACAAATTTTATGAGTACCGGTATGTAGTCGAAGATTGTAGAAATTTGCATAACCCAAGCACAATAATTTTACAGAGAAATTTACATACATACATACATTTACATAGAAATTCAGCGATTCTAAGTGACGAATAGGTGTTTTTGGTCCCTCTTATTTCAGCCAAACATATAAACTTGTGTGTTTCCATTTCCACAGTATGGTGAACACGCTAGAAAACTGAGTGAATATTTACTTTTTCAAGAATTAATAAACTATATGAAATTTGAGGATAAGCTTGATGTTCAGTTATTTGATCTCTATTTTATTTTTATTTGTTGAGCCATAATTCAGAAATCAAATAATCTCACGCTCCAAACATCCGTTATAAACTTAGGAAACTGTAAAGCATTTATGTAGGCCTATTCTAATCCCAAAGTAGTATACACTCTTTTGAATTGATGTTATTTTGCTTAATCGAACATTTTTTGGAAAAAACTAATCCTTTAATTTTTAAATTTCATTACCCAACAATGTTCAACAGGCATCGACAAACAACTGAGTTCAGTTTTCAACCTTCAACGACAGACCATACTTTTTGATTTTATTTCAGTTCAGGCCTTGACCCAATCCTAAGGAATATTTGGAATTTTTAAATGACAGCCATGAAACTTCAATTTATAAGAATTTTAAGAAACCATAGGTAGGCCTATTGCAATTTTCTCGTAAATATTACTATTATTATGGCCTACTGTTGGATTACAAACTGAGCTAGTGGTGACTTGAATGGAGTAGACCTCCACTGAACGCGGTAGTAACTTGAAATTTTAAGTCATGCCAGAGATGGCCGGTCAATTGTGATCGCAAAAAATATAGTTTCAAAATTAGGCCTGATAAGGTCAAGTTTTTCAACATCCCCACCGTCTTTGTTATCACTTGTATCAGTTTTTCTGACACCACTGAACTTGTTTTGTTTGTTGAGAAAATCTACTTCGTATTTTTGTGACGGAGGCAGAGATAAAGATGGTCGATAACGGGGAATGTACCTACGGCCGCTATCTACCACTCACTGATCGACCTAGTCTTCACCATTAGACCAACAGAGTAGGTTAATGTTTTCCCTTCCTCCCATAATTACAAACATGATGTTAACTAATTTGAAACGCAAAATTTCAATGCAATTGCTCCTGAATTTCATTAACTAAGGTCATCAACTCAATCAAATTCAAACGAAGAACTTCATGGCTTAGGCCCTACAAGAAATTGAAAACTACGTATAATAGGAACTTCACACTAATATAAACTCTGTCGTGCGACTGTGTTGAACGAATCATGAACAACCCATTTCAACTCTTCCGTCAATTTTGCCTACGAAGATTTCGTCAAATACTGCAACTAAAAATTAGGCTAGGTCTACTTAAACTACACCATTATTTCGTGAACAACCAAATGCACACTTCTTTTATAGTGTATTTATCCATTATTGCTGGGGCAGCCACAGTACAACCAAAGATAAATTACTTTCAGTTTGAATTGTTTGTACCACTAGGCCTAACGACTGTCAGCATTAAGCAAAATATCAAAATGCGCATTACAATGCACCACGGTTGATCGTAGGTCTTCTGTCATAAAGAAAGAAAGAGGTGTAATTTTATTATAAGTAAGTCTTTGAGTAGCCTAAGCCTCTAGTTTTGAATAGGCCTGTTGCTTTTATTGAATTGGGTTAGGTTAGGTAGAATTAGTTTAAACCTAAGCATACCGATGCACAATTTTTCGAAGTATGGAATAGCTGAAATTAATGATCGAATTGGGCCTAGATATCCATCAAGATCCAAATCTAGACTCACAGAAAATATGTTTTCATCAAATGAAATGACAGTGTAAACATTAACCTCTGTCATAAGATTATTTTTCACAATGACAGCTGATTCTGAACGGCAGCGGCTAAACCACGAACTTGAGTTTGACAACTGACACAGCTGTGAAAGAGGAAGCAGTTTAATCGTAAAATTAATGGGTTATAATATTACTTTGAGGTTATTCTCTTGTGATAGTATTCATTGTAAGCCTGCCCTATGTAGGCCTACATTTTAATTCATTGGCTAAACATTGTTGTGAAGAAATTGTGAGAAGAAGTTAATGGTTTGAATGCCTGGGCTAATTATACCTGTAGGCAACCTAACCTTAACGAGTTAATATTACAAATGACAATGATACAGAACAACATTACATAGGCCCTACCAATTTCAGTGTAATTACATGGCAAAATACCATACGCCTAATATTATTGCCTATTATGGTTTCATAATAAGAGGAAGCAGAAAGAAGAAGAAGCAGATGATGGGAGGAAGACGGAATGGCTCACCGGCTTCGAGATCGCAAGCAGCCCTAGAAACGACGGTGGAGCTACCTCGACCCCCAAACCCGACTACGTTGGATTGGGAGATTGGACTGATTTGATGGTTTCAGACTTCAATTACAGAGGCCTAAAATAAATATTACTTTCACTTATGGCACCTCAGCCTAGTATTTCACTCCATCTTCATTCTTGAAGACTTTGAAGTAACGGAACAAAATACGATTAATGTGATAATGATCTATGTTGATAATGAGTTTTGGTGCAACTCAAGAGGGCAGTGTCATTATTTCAAGTAGGCTCTATTCTGTTTGTCCAAAGGAAAAGATTCAATTTTGAAAAGATATGTCAGCTGATACACATCCGTTGTTTATGCTCGTTACCATCGTTACGAGAGAACCAAAAGTGGGCGGAGCCCATTTTTTTTCGGTTTTTACTTTTTATTGAATTATAAAATATTTAGGCTATGTGGACAAGAGATATTATCGCAACGCGGTAGACTATAACCAATTACAATTTTGAAGCGGTCAAATTTCTAATTTACTTGGAAAACCAGCGATTCTATAGAGCCCCCAACTAAAACTCCACGCCAACAATGGAGGTGGGTATGGCCTAACCTGTTTTTCTGAAGTATTCTTTGATTATTTAATTAGAAAATATACAGGCTATGTGGACAAATTTTATTACTACCTAGTCGAAGATTGTAAAAATTTGCATTATCCAAGCGCAATAATTTCCAATTTACGTAGAAATTCAGCGATACTAGGCGACAAATACGTGTTTTCGGTCCCTTTTATTCTGGCCAAACATATAAGTGTGTTTCCACAGTGTGGTGAACACGCTTAAAAAAAGGATGTAGTGGTCGCTGCTCTTGCTACACTGCAGGATTACCTGCACAGCATTGTGAGGTGCGTGACACCAGCACCCCCTTTTTGAAAATTGGGACAATTTTGGACGTCAATCGTTTGTGCTTGATTGTGCCGTTGAAATTTTCGTTTGTGCTTGATTCCTTCTGCCTTTAAATTGAATTTAAAAAAGGAGGTGCTGGGGCACGCTAGCATCCCCTTTTGAGAAAAATCACCATTTTAATAGTGGAATCGTTTGTGCTTGATTGTGCCGTTGCAATTTTCGTTTGTGCTCGATTCCCTCTGCCCCAAAATGGGTGTCCAAAAAAGGGGGTGCCAGCACCCCCTTTTGTAAAAATCAATTTTCAAACAGCGGAATCGTTTGTGCTTCGTTTGTGCTTGATTGTGCCGTTCAAATTTTCGTTTGTACTCGATTCCTCCTAACCTAAAAAGGGTATCCAAAAAAGGGGGTGCCAGCACCCACAAGGAATCGAGCACAAAAGAAAATTGCAACGGCACAATCAAGCACAAATGAAGCACAAACGATTCCGCTATTTAAAAGTTGATTTTTCTCAAAAGAGGGTGCTGGCACCCCCTATTTGAATACCCATTTTAGGCAGAAGGAAACGAGCACAAACGAAAATTGCAACGGCACAATCAAGCACAAACGATTCCGCTATATAAAAGTTGATATTTCTCAAAAGCGGGTGCTAGCACCCCCTTTTTTGGATACTCATTTGAGGGTAAAAGGAATCGAGTACAAACGAAAATTGCCACGGCACAATCAAGCACAAACGAAGTACAAACGATTCCGCTATTTAAAATGTGATTTTTCTCAAAAGGGGGTGCTAGCATGACCACAGCACCCCCTTTTTTGAAATTCAATTCAAGGGCAGAAGGAATCAAGCACAAACGAAAATTTCAACGGCACAATTAAGCACAAACGAAGCACAAACGATTCCACTATTAAAATGTTGATTTTCTTTAAAAGGGGGTGCTGGCACCCCCTTTTTTGGACACCGATTTTAGGGCAGAGGGAATCGAGCACAAACGAAAATAGCAACGGCACAATCAAGCACAAACGAAGCACAAACGATTCCACTATTAAAATGTTGATTTTTTTCTCAAAAGGGGGTGCTAGCGTGACCCCAGCACCCCTTTTTTTGAAATTCAATCAAGGGCAGAACGAATCAAGCACAAACGAAAATTTCAACGGCACAATTAAGCACAAACGATTGACGTCCAAAATTGTCCCAATTTTCAAAAAGGGGGTGCTGGTGTCACGCACCTCAGCATTGTGCTTATTCGATGGCTGTGAACACTAGATAGGCCTACTATAAAAGTTATCTTGATCAATTATAATTTTTGGGTGGTTAGGGTAGGTCATGGTGGGTCTCTGTATGTAGCTATCTTCTCATGGTGAGACCCGGAAACTGGTTGTGAGTTTTTAATAACATCAAATGAAAACCAACTCGCTAAACGCTGCAAAATATTGTAAAACTAATTATATTACATAACCTAATGACCTTTGGTGACCTTGAATGACCTCGAAATAACTTGTGTTCTCTTTTGTTCTATCATTAAATATAATATAAATATATTTTAGTATTCACGAAGCAAGTGGATAGCTATTTTCAATTGGACTAAAAATAATTATTTTAGCGAGTCCAAAAATTGATTTTATATTCATGCGGTTGACCCCACGAAGCAAATAATATATTAATATCGCTTTATTATGTTATGAGTTATACGTTTAGGAGCATGTATATCATTTCCCCTCGAAAACTAATGATTAGAAAAGAAAAAAAAAAAAATTGACCTTAATTTGACGTAATTGATCAAATATACATAATTTTTGGGGAAAATTTCCACATAATATTGTCTATGTATTAGTGAGTTACTAAATAAGATACAAAAAAGTTAAAATAAATGAATAACAATCACCCCTCCCCCCATATTTTCTTTTTTTCAACGTCACTGGATATTTCAGCCCTCAGGGGCAAAATCTCGCTTGATATCATAGCCAAATAATTTTTAAATATCAAAATGTACATCTCTACAAATTTCACGCTTTAATCACTAAATGCGCGATTGTTATGATAATTTGATCTTAGCCGCTTCACTATATTGGTACTGATACAGTTATAGCTATTTGATGCGAGATATTTTCTCATGCAATCAATTTTACAGAACAGAAATTCCGATTGATGACATTTCTTCTTTCACATTTGTTTTCTTCGGTTGGCACAAAAGAGATACAAATGCATTTTTTCTCTGTTTCAGTTCATGAAGCCGGTATATGGAGGAGGCGATCAGAAAATCCAACTCAAACAGTTTGCGATACCTGCCTCATTGCTAGGGTGAGCTGAAGTAATTATATATTGTAACTCCTCCGATTAAAATACATATTGTATATATAAACCTGTCGTCCTGCAACTTGCATGACTTGCAAGCAACTTGCATTATGTGCACCCACCTGTTATCCAAGCACTCATTCACCTCTTAATTCACTATTGCGTCAATAAACATGCACTTTTTAGTTTCTTGTAAGATCCTCACTCAAGACTTTGGACAAAGAATTGATTGATTGATTGTATTGATTGAAGAATTATTATATTATCGGTCGCTAAAAACAAATGCCTCCCTTGCCATTACATGTGGTGCAGAACCTTGGTATTGTTAATTCAGAACAAATAGTCGTTGTACATGTTAGACTTCGAACTATGGATCATCGCATCCAAAGTCGAGCTAAATATATCCATGCTATCGCTAGCGCAAAGTACGTCCACACGTGTTAACAGAAATATCGACCACTATTGCCCAAATTGCATTTGTTTTCAGGAGTCTCTTCTTCTTGGCAGCAATGGGAACGGTAACTGTATTTACAAGCGAACGAAACAATGGCGTATGGAATAGGAATCTTGTTGGAGGTAGGCTCAATATTCCACTCATGTATTATTATTAGTTATGAAAAAAGATGTAAATAAGATAAATATGAATATGGAGCAACTTGGCCTACTCAGTAATTTGAGAAGTGTAAATTGAGCATCAGGTTTTGGTGAAGTTTTCAATACATTCCAGACTACATGAAACCAAACGATATGCTCCAATAAACGTGAGAGAGCTTGATGCGTTTTCCATAGTTCGTATCAAGATAATATTGAGAACATGATAATATGTGTATATGTAAGTTAAATCATGTAGGGCTAGGATGTTCATGCACTATACAACACCTTCAATTATGCATGCACTTATGCACCTAAAATTGCAAAAATATGCACTTAAAATTGCATAATATCTAGTGCTTATTCAACTTATACGCAATTAATTTCTGGTTCAAAACTATGGTGAATATGTCAATAGTAAATCTATACTGCAGACATATAGAACGGAATTTGGATCATTGAAAATAAACAGTTGATTTCGTCTTTATAAAGTTGCTTTTAATAAAATTAATAATGCATAGTATCTGGAATATTTAGGTCTATCACGACCCAAGAAGAAATGAGAATGTACTTTGTAAATCGAACAGAAAATAATAGAAAAATTGAATAAAACTCTTGAAAGTTTACAAAACAAAAAATATGCATAAATTTGCATTTATAGAAAAAATGTTCCAAATTATGAAGTTTCACGCAAAATAAAATTCGCATTTCCAGAATCAGGACACCTGAATCAAATATAATATCCATTAATGAGCATGTGATGAAGGATGAAATAAAAATATGATATTGCATAAACATCCTAGCATAAACATCATGTTTATTGTTCGGCTTCAAAAATCTGGGTAATATCAAAACAATCGACCTTCTCCCAACTCTATATATGCTAATAATAAGACCATAAGCAAATACTGAATAACTTGATTGTGTTACTTACGAGCGCATGATAACCTCGCTGAAGACGCGCCTGCATAAGAATGAACCAATTTATTCACACGTCACTTTCATCGTATATGTGTGATATAGTGCTTCAGCTGTCCGCTGATGAAATACGAGCCACTCAAGCATTCGTGAGCTAACATTTTGATACGATTCCAATGTGAATACTTGCATCAAATCGGTACAGGCTGGAAGCTATCTCAGGAACTAGCTGTCGCCATACGCTATGCGAGTTCGGCCTCATTCTTGTACGACTGTGTGCCTGTCGTATGTGATCACTTGACATAACTGTCGTGTCTCTCAGTTCGATATCCATGGATGTTTAGGAGAAAATGGTATTCATCGACGTAATTTTATTGCATATAAAATACAGCCACGTAAATTGAAGCACCGAGAACGAAATAAAAGATATTATATGTGTAGAGATACCCGGATGAGGCCTACCTACAACTAGCCCGAGTCCAGAAGTTCTTCAATCCACAGATGATTTGAAATAATATCTACCTCTTCGTCCATCATTTGAATAATTATTCACGATTCTTTCGGAGAGGTCATTCTTTAAATCTTCCACACGATGTGGTGGTACCAACAGATTCCATCATGATATGAAGAAGATGTACCGACTCCCATACTGATGACATGGCAGGCATTTGTGGTTTTTTGCCGTCAAATCAGAGCCAACGGTCCAATTTGCCTGTCACGATTTAGCGGATTCCCTTGTAAACTAGGTGTAGATAAGAGCGGCTACTTCACCTCTGTGATATTGCTGAACACACAAAATGTATAATTTTCGTGAAAAACAAATGTCACCTCTAACCGAAGCATTGTTGAGCATCGTTATTTTATATAATTCGATATAAAAGCGATTGTTGCGCGACAGGCAAATTCGACAGTGGACTTGGATTCTGACTGCGGAAATTATTCCACTTGGAAGATGCAATTGGACACACCTTCTTTATATCGGGATGAAATCTGTTAGTATCACTTCATCGTGTCTTCCCTACTTCACGTGCATTTTTTTAAATTTAACGATTGAAATTATATATGATGACAAATATATCACCGCTAATAGAGCTAACCGTCAAAATGTTCAAAAAACTTATTTAGACGAGCATCTTTGGGGAAAAAAGAGCGTGGTTTCCGAAAAGAATTGCTTTGGAATCCAGGGCCAATCAATGTTAGTATCAGCCTTGGCCAAAATATTTATCTTATCTTAATCTTAGCCTCAGCACTCATTGTGAATCCGTCCCAACTGTACAAACAACGCACTAGCGATCGGTAGAATACTATTCCCATATTCTGAACTTCATGGACGTGTAGAAGCCATTGGTCGCGTGGAATGAATAAAATGATTACAATGGTGAAAGTCGGTCGATTTATTATACATTTCTCAATCACACACACACACCCACAACGGTTGTAAAATATCTAACAAACATATCGGTCACATATTCCCTGGAAACAAATCAGTCTATTCATCTGGCTTGCAGCCGATTTCTCGTGTAAGGAAGGGACAGTTGAGGGAGGAGGCGGAGAAGAAGATAGAAGAAAATATTTCCACATTGTGTAAATATAACTCTGAAATATCTGGTTCGATATGACCTCATGACGCCTCATTATTTTAAATCGAACTCAAGTAATATAAGCTTTTCAGTTGAGATACGGCATGCTTTGAGCCGCCTTCAGGTACTTCATGTAGATGGTGTAGCCATGGTTTTCCGCGGGCTCCCGTCGAGCTGCCGCTCGATTATATATAGATATGAGATCCTCTCGATAACCGACGTGATGATAATGATGCATATGATTGTGTTTCAGGCGTCTCCGCGGCTGAGTCGATATTGTCGCACCTTTTATGCCAAGTGGTGACCATAATTGTCATAATGACCGAATTCTTTCTAGTCATGTTCTACGTATTCGACATGGAATGTAAAGGGAATGTGATGGGCGTGATCGTCATAGTATTCCTTCAGTGCCTGGCAGGAACAACGTATGGTAATTTAACTATTTTCATCTCAATATCATTTGCAGTTCATTTGCCTATAAAGCAAAGTACTCCCAACGCGAAGAATCTAAAACTACAGACACTTGAATTTAGGTATTTCAAATACGAGATACATTTTAAAAATGTATGCAAAACCCAAAATACAAAATACTATTATAAAACATTTTCAAAAGATCCATCTCAAAGATGCTTTTCTTTGAATCAAAAAATAGGTAAGTGGAAATATGTAGAACACTGTAATTATATTGAAACTTCGAACCATATAATTTTCAATGTTTTTCAAAGATGGTAAATTCACAGCTGTGCCTGTAGCAAAAGGTCCTAGGTGTCCAACTTGTGGCCGGGTCGGTTCCTAAAGACATTGGTACGTAATGTCATCAGTATGGTGAATAAGTGAGGTTAGGAAATCGGATTGATCACTACAATTAATTTGATGGTCGATAATAGTCGAAACGATTCGGACGATGATAGTGAACTCGATTTTGTTATTCTGCATTTTATGCTAGAGCGCAAAGCAGACTTCATTAGTCGATGTTTTTTTTTAATCGATGGAAAAAATGTATCTAGTATTCAATAGTTCGGAAAAGATGCAAGATACATTGAAAATGAGTATTTGAGATACAAAATACAAGTGTATCTAAAATACGTATTTTTTGATGCATGTATCTAGACACTGTCCTTGAGTGGGTCCTACCTACTTGGGCTAAAAAAGTACAGATGTTTCCAATATTTGTAATAGCAAATGTTTATCACTTGGTTATCTGATTTCGATCATTTCATTCAAGCTTTACTTCACTTCCATGAACTGAGTAGTTCATAACGATGATTCCATAACTTATATTTTTCACACTCCAATGAGCATTTCTTCATTAGTACAGAAATGGATTAGAATGTCAGTAACCAGTATTCCAATGTGTACGCTTAAACTTATTCAGTTTTGAAGAACAATAATTAATCAATATTTTTTCACTAAAATGACATTTTTTTAATTTCAAGTTATATATAACATTCTATCATTTTCCTAGCTGCCTTTCAATTGTATTCCTCATCATCCGTTACGATTTCGAACTGCAATTCGGACACGTGTTTCTACCATGATTTTAACCGTCTCATGTTTTTATTTCACTTGCTGTCCATGCTCACGGCTCCTTTGGATCCAAACAATCAAAACACATCAGACTGTCGGCATTTGTTTCTGGTTGGTCATCGGATTAGAGCTCCAAGCCCGAAGCTGTAGTGCAAGGTCAAGCAGATTTGATGCAATAATATAATATGCAAGCCTACTCACATGAAAATATGAATAATCAATCTCCATGATATAATATCCGATGAAAATAATTGGAACAATGAAAACGATTGATCATTGAACCAATATCGAAATGAACTGAAGAACGATCATCAAAACACATTCAAATTGTGATTTTTTTAAAAAAATAACATCGAATCGCAAATATCACCACGCTATTCTAAAATCCAGAATCATTATGCTATTTGAAGTAGAATTATTTATTCATGTGATTAAGGCACGATGTAGTGATACCAACTTACTTCATCATAATATAAAGAAGGTGTGCCGACTCTCATACTAATGACAAAATATTAAACCATATTGGATATTCGGACCAGCCGTTTTGGAGAAAATAATATAATAAATGTATTTAATTCATCGGAAAGATATACCGTTTCCAAGATATTTCAAACTACATGTGGGGGGGCCAACTTAAGACCAGCCCCCCCACACACGAATATATTGCCTTTTTTGCTGATATTGAAATGTGCTCGTTTCGACTTGTATATTGCCCACCCACAGAAAAATTGTGGGTTATGGAATATGAAGAGAAAATGTGCTCGTTTTGTGCCGAAATGTGCTGTCAAAATTTCGTTTTGTGCTGTTAGCGTTTTCGAGATATTTCAAACTACGTGTGGGGGGGCCAACTTAACGCAGAGCCCCCCCTCTGTATGGATAGTAGGTCTGCAATTTACAAGTCGAAACGAGCACATTTCAATATCAGCAAAAAAGGCAATATATTCGTATGTGGGGGGGCTGGTCTTAAGTTGGCCCCCCCACATGTAGTTTGAAATATCTTGGAAACGGTACCAGCACAAAACCAAATTCCGACGGCACATTTCAGCACAAAACGAGCACATTTCAATAACAGCAAAAAAATCGAATAGTTCGTATGTGGGGGGGGGGGGGGGCTGGTGTTGAGTTACCCACCCCCCACACGTAGGTTGTAATATCTCGGAAACGGTACCAGCACAGAACAATTTCCGACGGCACATTTCAGCACAAAACGAGCACATTTGAATAACATCAAAAAAAGTAAAAAGTTTGTATGTGGAGGGGCTGGTGTTAAGTTGCCCCCCCCCCCCCACACGTAGTTTGAAATATCTCGAAAACGCTAACAGCACAAAACGAAATTTTGGCGGCAAGTTCGGCACAAAACGAGCACATTTTCTCTTCATATTCCATAACCCACAATTTTTTTGTGGGGGGGCCAAGTTGACGTACCTGTACTGATATCGTGTCGGACGACAAAACACAATCGGAATCAACTTGCCCGGACGATTTCGTGCCGTAAATTGCCATCTTAGGGCCGGTGTGGCGTGATTTCTTTACGGTAGAATATTATTATGGTCTATAATAATGTACCGGTAATAGTTTACTGCGCAGTAAAAGGGTACCAGCAATAGTTTACGGTGCTGTAATAGTATCCCAGCAGAGCATTACGGTGCCTGGTATAGTATTATACACAGTGAAGCATATCAGTATTAATATACCAGGAGAAGTGTACGACAAGGGTGAACAAAACTACAGTACAGATATACCAGACAGCAAGTGTTATATTATTATACGTGAAGTTGGAAAATACAGTATAGATATACCAGCGTGATATTATTATGGGTTCCTAGGTCAATATCAGGTGTCTGAACACAACCGTAATGATATACCAGCGTGATATTATTATAGGAACAAAACTACAGTACAGATATACCAGACAGCAAGTGTTATATTGTGGAATGTGTGTGTGGAATTACCTCACCCTTAATGATATAACGCTGGGATCCTATAATGATATCACGCTGGTATATCATTACGGTTGTTGTCGGACACCCTTTATGGACCTAACATATGATGTGTGGAGTGTGGATCATGTATGACCTCACCCATAATGATATAACGCTGGGAACCCATAATAATATCACGCTGGTATATCATTACGGTTGTGTTCGTACACCTATATGGACCTAGAATATGATGTGTGGAACATGACCTCACTCATAATGATATAACGCTGAGATCCTATAATAATATCACGCTGGTATATCATTACGGTTGTTGTCGGACACCCTATATGAACCTAGAATATGATGTGTGAAACATGTATGAACTCACCCATAATGATATAACGCTGGGATCCTATAATAATATCACGCTGGTATATCATTGCGGTTGTTGTCGGACACCCTTCATGGACCTAACATATGATGTGTGGATCATGTATGACCTCACCCATAATGATATAACGTTGAAATCCTATAATGATGTCACGCTGGTATATCATTACGGTTGTGTTCAGACACCCTGTATGGACCCAGGACCCTACCTATAATGATGTGCCGCTGGGAACCTATAATAATATCACGCTGGTATATCTGTACTGTATTACATTACCTTACCCATCCTATAATAATATCATGCTGGTATATCATTACGGTTGTGTTCGTACACCTATATGGACCTAGGACCCTACCTATAATGATGTGCCGCTCGAAACCCATAATAATATCACGCTGGTATATCTGTACAGTATTACAATACCTTACCTATCCTATAATAATATCATGCTGGTAAATCATTACGGTTGTGTTTGTACACCCATATGGACCTAGGACCCCACCTATAATGATGTGCCGCATGGAAGCCATAATAATATCACGCTGGTATATCTGTTCTGTATTACAATACCTTACCTATCCTTTGATAATATCATGCTGGTATATCATTACGGTTGTGTTCCCACACCCTGTATGGACCTAGGACTCTACCTATAATGATGTGCCGCTGGGAACCCATAATAATATCACGCTGGTACATCTGTACTGTATTACAATACCTCACGTATTCTTCCATAATATCATGCTGGTATATCATTACGGTTTTGTTCGTACACCCTAACTGGACCTAGAACCCTACCCATAATGATGTGCCGCTGGGAACCTATAATAATATCACGCTGGTATATCTGTACTGTAATTCAATACCTCACGTATCCGTTAATAAAATCATGCTGGTATAGCATTACGGTTGTCTTCGTATACCCTATATGGACCTAGGACCCTACCCATAATGATGTGCCGCTGGGAACCTATAATAATATCATGCTGGTTTATCTGTACTGTATTTCAATACCTCACGTATCCGATAATAATATCATGCTGGTATATCATTACGGTTGTGTTCCCACACCCTGTATGGACCTAGGACTCTACCTATAATGATGTGCCGCTGGGGAGCTATAATAATATCACGCTGGTACATCTGTACTGTATTACAATACCTCACGTATTCTTCCATAATATCATGCTGGTATATCATTACGGTTCTGTTCGTACACCCTGTATGGACCTAGGACTCTACCTATAATGATGTGCCGCTGGGAACCTATAATAATATCACGCTGGTATATCTGTACTGTAATTCAATACCTCACGTATCCCATAATAATATCACGCTGGTATATCATAACGGTTGTTGTCGGACACCGTATTTGGACCTAGAACATATAGTATTTCATCCGTAATAATATGACGCCGTTATATCTGTACTGTTGTTTTGTGTACCCTGGTTTGGTTACAATAACACTCTTCTCCAGCCGTTATATTATTACGGATATGTCTTAACGTGTATAATACTATTCTAGCTACCCTAATAATATGCTGGGATAGCTTTACGGCAACGTAAACTATTGCTGGTATATCTTCACTGTGCAGTAAACTATTACCAGTATATAATTATAGCCGTAAACTATTTCGGCGAGATTTCTTCACACCGGTATTATAATGTCCAGATAAGGTTGCCGATAGATATAATGTCCCAGATAGAACAATCTGCTCCATTATAATATGCTGATAGAGTTATCACCCGGATAAAAGTATGCTATCGGGGAGATTTCCTAGCGGCTGGTTGAGGTACCAGATTAGCAGCCGATAGGGCTTATCAGGCGGATCTTAACCACACTTCTTCATCATGGACGACGACCACGATCACGACGACTTCAATGACTACTGGTTTGGATGAGCGAAGCTAAAACTCAATTGCACTTGACTCGAGAAAAAGGTTTTTTTCGCGCTTTACAGGATGTGATGACCCCAAATCCATCCTCGACCACCCTAGCATGCCGTCTGGTCTTTCTATTCAATATTATATTGCTTTTTTGTATTCTTTGTAAACCTTTCGTTTTGATGCCGACAAAATATGAATAGCATCTTTTAGTTTTATTGAGGATGCATTATTATTGTTATTTCATGGTTTCTTGTATACTGGTTGTCATTTCTTCGTTTCAAACATTGTTATCTAAATTTGAGTTACAACCAGGTTCGTCCATCAGCACTTAGCTTCTTTTAGAATAGTCTTTTGTCGGAAATTGTTGTCAATGATGTTGTTGGGGGAGGCGCACACAATTTAGGTCAAGTCCAGCAACCAATCATTCTGTACCATCTTGTAAGTAGCCAATAGGGTGAAGTGTTTGTATGATATTTCGGCAAACTTTGTATAAAAATTATAACTAAACTAGTAGTTAGTCTACGGACCCTCATAGGGTAACCACCTACGGGTGCTCTGCTCCTCTTGTATTGTTTTTTATACGTAAATAAACAACATTCATTTAAATTGTAATATATGTGTTACATATTTTATCTAAGACCCCTAATTCTTCAGTCGGGTAATTAGGAGATCTTACAAGGTCAAACGAAAATTCAAATGAAACTTGGCATGTCGAAGTGTCATCATCTGATTTGAATCCCATTGTTTTTATACGCAACCGGTTGCACCACTTCTGAGAAAACTAATTTTCCATTTTCCAAATTCCCCGTGAGAATAAGCCAGAGAAGAATTTTCGTACGAAACAGTCATATCCTTCGAAAAAATTCAAATTTTCACCGAATTTCAACATAATAATCACGTTTCATCACGTTTCATATAATAGTCTAGGCCTAATATTACAATATATAATATTGAACTGCATCTAATATTTCCTTCATGAGAATAGTCTACGAAATAAACCAACCGAATGGGAAGATAGATTTTTAACTTGAATGCCGTCAAAACATCAACTCGATTAAACTTTTTGAAATAATTCAATGTCGTTCTTATTAGCTCATCCATCAACGCGGAAACACATAACGCGTGTTCCTAGTTTACATTTTTGCTCGCTCACACTGCTTAATTTTCTCATCTAGTAAACTCGACCTGAGTAGGCATATAGACTCTTTGATTTTAATATCAAGCGCAATCGCTTCTTGTCATTTCAGGATTTCATCCAATAGAGCATGTTTTATTTCCATTCTTTTCTGTGAATATCTACTCTCTCGGCCCTCTTCTCTTCACACTCCTGGAGTCCTGTTCAAGCATTTGCTTTTGTTTGTTTTATAACGTAGTGAACTATGCAGCAAACTCAAATATAACCGAAAATAGTGGATCCAGTAATACCAACATCGTCATAACAATCGGCAACCTAGAGGGGCGGATAGCTGTCGGGAACATTCATCTGGACTTTATAATACCGGTGTAACGGAATATTTGTACTGCTAGATTATTTTTACCCCCGTAATAGAATGCTGGCTGATGATTACTGTACGGTAATCATCAGCCAGGCATTTTATTACTGATCAGTGCAAATATGCTGGCAGATGATTACTCCCTCTGATTCCTTATTACTGATATATTATGTGACCAGAATGATAATAATCCAGCGGATCTTTACTGAATTCCATACAACAGTAGTAATAAGAATCCAGCATTTGTTTACTCCCTCGGGTGTGAAACATGAATGTGAATCGAAATACTGAGGTAAAAATAATCCGGCGGAACTTTACTGTCATTTATCAGATAGGTAATAATAATCTGGCAGATCTTTACTGTCTTGTTTCGAAATACTGTTTTCAACGATACTTGAGGTAATAATGATCTGGCAGATCTTCACTGTCTTCTTTCTGAATACCGTTTTCAACGATACTTGAGGTAATAATAATATGGCAGATCTTTACTGTCTTGTTTATGAATACTTTTTTCAACGATACTTGAGGTAATAATAATCTGGCAGATCTTTACTGTCTTGTCTCTGAATACTGTTTTCAACGATACTTGAGGTAATAATAACCTGGCAGATCTTCACTGTCTTGTTTCTGAATACTGTTTTCAACGATACTCGAGGTAATAATAATCTGGCAGATCTTTACTGTCCTGTCTCTGAATACTGTTTTCAACGATACTTGAGGTAATAATAACCTGGCAGATCATTACTGTCCTGTTTCAAAATACTGTTTTCAACGATACTTGAGGTAATAATGATCTGGCAGATCTTTACTGTCTTGTCTCTGAATACTGTTTTCAACGATACTCGAGGTAATAATAATCTGGCAGATCTTTACTGTCCTGTCTCTGAATACTGTTTTCAACGATACTTGAGGTAATAATAACCTGGCAGATCATTACTGTCCTGTTTCAAAATACTGTTTTCAACGATACTTGAGGTAATAATAACCTGGCAGATCATTACTGTCTTGTTTCAAAATACTGTTTTCAACGATACTTGAGGTAATAATAATCTGGCAGATCTTCACTGTCTTCTTTCTGAATACCGTTTTCAACGATACTTGAGGTAATAATGATCTGGCAGATCTTCACTGTCTTCTTTCTGAATACCGTTTTCAACGATACTTGAGGTAATGATAATCTGGCAGATCTTTACTGTCTTTTCTCTGAATACTGTTTTCAACGATACTTGAGGTAATAATAATCTGGCAGATCTTTACTGTCTTGTTTCTGAATACTGTTTTCAACGATACTCGAGGTAATAATAATCTGGCAGATCTTTACTGTCTTGTTTCAAAATACTGTTTTCAACGATACTTGAGGTAATAATAATCTGGAAGATCTTTACTGTCTTGTTTCTGAATACCTTTCTCATCGATACTTGAGGTAATAATGATCTGGCAGATCTTTACTGTCTTGTTCCTGAATACTTTTTTCAATGATACTTGAGGTAATAATAATCTGGCAGATCTTTACTTACTTTTTTCTGAATACTGTCTTCAACTATACTTGAGGTAATAATCTGGAAGATCTCTACTGTCTACTGAACATTGTAATACTGATATACAGTACAAATACACCGGCATATGATTACTCCCTCTCATTCCTTCCAACTGATATATGAAGTGACCAGAATAATAAGAATCCAGCATCTGTTTTCTCCCTCGAATGTGAAACATGGATATTGATCTCAATATTGAGGTAGAAATAATCCGGCGGAACTTTACTGTCATTTAACGGATAGGTAAAAATAATCTGGCAGATCTTCACTGTCTACTGAATATTGTAATACTGATCAGAACAATATACTGGCATATGATTACTCCCTCTTATTCCTTTCAGCTGATATATAAGGTGACCGGATTGATAATAATCCAGGGGATATTTACTGAATTCCATACAACAGTAGTGATGAGAATCCAGCATTTGTTTACTCCTTCGGATGTTGAACATGGATATTCATCGTACTATTGAGGTAAAAATAATGTAGCGGAACTTCACTGTCCTCTTTCACGGAAAGGTGAGATACCATAACCATAGAAAAATACCATAGAAAAAGTAAAGAAAAAACGGCAGATCTTTACTGTCCGAATAGTGTTTCAACGATACTTGAGGTGAAAATAATCTGACTGATCTTCACTGTCTGAATACTGTTTTCAACGATACTTGAGTTAAAAATAATCTGGCTGATCTTCACTGTCTGAGTACTGTTTCCAACGATCGTTGAAATACGAAAATATTGTTGAAAACAGTATTCAGAAACAAGATGGAAGCTAGATTCTTATCACTTCCCCCATGGAGGACAGTAAAGTTCGACTAGATTATTTTTACCTCAATAGTACGATGAATATCCATGTTTAACATCCGAGCAAGTAAACAAATGCTGGATTCTCATCACTACTGTTGTATGGAATTCAGTGAAGATCCGCTGGATCATTATTAATCTGGTCATTCCATATATCAGTTGAGAGGAATAAGAGGGAGTAATCATATGCTGGTATATTTGTACCGATCAGTATCACAATGTCCAGTAGACAGTAAAGATCTGCCAGATTATTTTTACCTATCTGAAAAATGACAGTAGAACTCCGCCGAATTATTTTTACCTCAATATTGAGATCAATATCCATGTTTCACATCCGAGAAAGTGAACAAATGCTGAATTCTTATTACCACCATTGTATAGAATTCAGTGAAGATCCACTGGAATATTATTGATCTGGTCACTTCATATATCAGTTGAAACGAATAAGAGGGAGTAATCATATGCTGGAACATTTGAACCTCGGTAGACAGTAAAGATCTGCCAGATTATCATTACCTCGAGTATTGTTGAAAACAGTATTCAGAAACAAGACAGTAAAGATCTGCCAGATTATTATTACCTCGAGTATCGTTGAGAACAGTATTCAGATACAGGACAGTAATGATCTGCCAGATTATTATTACCTCAAGTATCGTTGAAAAAAGTATTCAGAAACAAGACAGTAAAGATCTGCCAGATTATTATTACCTCAAGTATCGTTGAAAACGGTATTCAGAAAGAAGACAGTAAAGATCTGCCAGATCATTTTTACCTCAAGTATCGTTGAAAACAATATTTTGAAACAAGAGAGTGAAGATCTGCCAGATTATTATTACCTCAAGTATAATTGGAAACAGTATCCAGAAACAAGACAGTAAAGATCTGCCAGATTATTATCACCTCGAGTATCGTTGAAATCAGTATTCAGAAAGGAGACAGTAAAGATCTGCCAGATCATTATTATCTCAAGTATCGTTGAAAAAAGTATTCAGAAACAAGACAGTAATGATCTGCCAGGTTATTATTACCTCAAGTATCGTTGAAAACAGTATTCAGAGACAAGACAGTAAAGATCTGCCAGATTATTATTACCTCAAGTATCGTTGAAAACAGTATTCAGAAACAAGACAGTAAAGATCTGCCAGATCATTATTACCTCAAGTATCGTTGAAAAAAGTATTCAGAAACAAGACAGTAAAGATCTGCCAGATTATTATTACCTCAAGTATCGTTGAAAACGGTATTCAGAAAGAAGACAGTAAAGATCTGCCAGATCATTTTTACCTCAAGTATCGTTGAAAACAATATTCTGAAACAAGAGAGTGAAGATCTGCCAGATTATTATTACCTCAAGTATAATTGGAAACAGTATTCAGAGACAAGACAGTAAAGATCTGACAGATCATTATTACCTCAAGTATCGTTGAAAAAAGTATTCAGAAACAAGACAGTAATGATCTGCCAGGTTATTATTACCTCAAGTATCGTTGAAAACAGTATTCAGAGACAAGACAGTAAAGATCTGCCAGATTATTATTACCTCAAGTATCGTTGAAAATAGTGATGCCTTCGGGTAACAAATTAGTAACCGGGTACCCGCCGAAATTACCCGGGTATTACCCGGGTAATTTAAAAAGAATCGTATCGATAAAAAAATCGCTCAATCTGATATATATAACACTAAACACACGTCGCTATGCTCACTCCAACAATAACACCACTCAAGTCCATACAAACTGCAAAACAAGCAAATATACAAGGACCCATTCAAGCTGAAAAACAACAGCGAAGTGAGAAGATTTACTTGACAAAACCCTCAAATCGTGGAGGTAGGTAATGGGTTGACTATATATGCTTCTCAGTTCTCGGTAAAGAATAGTATTTGGCATGGCAACTAGAGAGTGAGTGACAGGAGAGGGATTCAGTACACTGCACGTGTGACCACAGATAACGGTAGGTGGTGCGACTAGATTCGACGAGCGCATTTTGACAAGTTGAGGGAGGTGTGGGAAGGTAGGTGAAAAAACTTATGTAGAATGCGAAGTTGAATTTCTCTCGGTAGCTTGAGTGATTTATAAAAGTTATTTTCTATATTATAGGTACTGGTTAGCACAATTACCCGGAACGTAGACGGGTACCCAGGTAACAGAATATTACCCGGGTAATGCATTACCCGTACCCGACCCGGGTACCCGGGTACCCGAAGGCATCACTAGTTGAAAACAGTATTCAGAAACAAGACAGTAAAGATCTGCCAGATCATTATTACCTCAAGTATCGTTGAAAAAAGTATTCAGAAACAAGACAGTAGAGATCTGCCAGATTATTATTACCTCAAGTATCGTTGAAAACGGTATTCAGAAAGAAGACAGTAAAGATCTGCCAGATCATTTTTACCTCAAGTATCGTTGAAAACAATATTTTGAAACAAGAGAGTGAAGATCTGCCAGATTATTATTACCTCAAGTATAATTGGAAACAGTATCCAGAAACAAGACAGTAAAGATCCGCCAGATTATTATCACCTCAAGTATCGTTGAAATCAGTATTCAGAAAGGAGACAGTAAAGATCTGCCAGATCATTATTATCTCAAGTATCGTTGAAAAAAGTATTCAGAAACAAGACAGTAATGATCTGCCAGGTTATTATTACCTCAAGTATCGTTGAAAACAGTATTCAGGGACAAGACAGTAAAGATCTGCCAGATTATTATTACCTCAAGTATCGTTGAAAACAGTATTCAGAAACAAGACAGTAAAGATCTGCCAGATCATTATTACCTCAAGTATCGTTGAAAAAAGTATTCAGAAACAAGACAGTAAAGATCTGCCAGATTATTATTACCTCAAGTATCGTTGAAAACGGTATTCAGAAAGAAGACAGTAAAGATCTGCCAGATCATTTTTACCTCAAGTATCGTTGAAAACAATATTTTGAAACAAGAGAGTGAAGATCTGCCAGATTATTATTACCTCAAGTATAATTGGAAACAGTATCCAGAAACAAGACAGTAAAGATCTGCCAGATTATTATCACCTCAAGTATCGTTGAAATCAGTATTCAGAAAGGAGACAGTAAAGATCTGCCAGATCATTATTATCTCAAGTATCGTTGAAAAAAGTATTCAGAAACAAGACAGTAATGATCTGCCAGGTTATTATTACCTCAAGTATCGTTGAAAACAGTATTCAGAGACAAGACAGTAAAGATCTGCCAGATTATTATTACCTCAAGTATCGTTGAAAACAGTATTCAGAAACAAGACAGTAAAGATCTGCCAGATCATTATTACCTCAAGTATCGTTGAAAAAAGTATTCAGAAACAAGACAGTAAAGATCTGCCAGATTATTATTACCTCAAGTATCGTTGAAAACAGTATTCAGAGACAAGACAGTAAAGATCTGCCAGATTATTATTACCTCAAGTATCGTTGAAAACAGTATTCAGAAACAAGACAGTAAAGATCTGCCAGATCATTATTACCTCAAGTATCGTTGAAAACAGTATTCAGAGACAAGACAGTAAAGATCTGCCAGATTATTATTACCTCAAGTATCGTTGAAAACAGTATTCAGAAACAAGACAGTAAAGATCTGCCAGATCATTATTACCTCAAGTATCGTTGAAAACAGTATTCAGAGACAAGACAGTAAAGATCTGCCAGATTATTATTACCTCAAGTATCGTTGAAAACAGTATTCAGAAACAAGACAGTAAAGATCTGCCAGATCATTATTACCTCAAGTATCGTTGAAAACAGTATTCAGAAACAAGACAGTAAAGATCTGCCAGATTATTATTTCCTCAAGTATCGTTGAAAACAGTATTCAGAGACAAGACAGTAAAGATCTGCCAGATTATTATTACCTCAAGTATCGTTGAAAACGGTATTCAGAAACAAGACAGTAAAGATCTGCCAGATCATTATTACCTCAAGTATCGTTGAAAACAGTATTCAGAAACAAGACAGTAAAGATCTGCCAGATCATTATTACCTCAAGTATCGTTGAAAACGGTATTCAGAAAGAAGACAGTAAAGATCTGCCAGATCATTTTTACCTCAAGTATCGTTGAAAACAATATTCTGAAACAAGAGAGTGAAGATCTGCCAGATTATTATTACCTCAAGTATAATTGGAAACAGTATCCAGAAACAAGACAGTAAAGATCTGACAGATCATTATTACCTCAAGTATCGTTGAAAAAAGTATTAAGAAACAAGACAGTAATGATCTGCCAGGTTATTATTACCTCAAGTATCGTTGAAAACAGTATTCAGAGACAAGACAGTAAAGATCTGCCAGATTATTATTACCTCAAGATTACCTCAAGTATCGTTGAAAAAAGTATTAAGAAACAAGACAGTAATGATCTGCCAGGTTATTATTACCTCAAGTATCGTTGAAAACGGTATTCAGAAACAAGACAGTAAAGATCTGCCAGATTATTATTACCTCAAGTATCGTTGAAAACAGTATTAAGAAACAAGACAGTAATGATCTGCCAGGTTATTATTACCTCAAGTATCGTTGAAAACAGTATTCAGAGACAAGACAGTAAAGATCTGCCAGATTATTATTACCTCAAGTATAATTGGAAACAGTATCCAGAAACAAGACAGTAAAGATCTGCCAGATCATTATTACCTCAAGTATCGTTGAAAAAAGTATTCAGAAACAAGACAGTAAAGATCTGCCAGATTATTATTACCTCAAGTCTCGTTGAAAACGGTATTCAGAAAGAAGACAGTAAAGATCTGCCAGATCATTTTTACCTCAAGTATCGTTGAAAACAATATTCTGAAACAAGAGAGTGAAGATCTGCCATATTATCATTACCTCGAGTATCGTTGAAAACAGTATCCAGAAACAAGACAGTAAAGATCTGCCAGATTATTATTACCTCAAGTATCGTTGAAAACAGTATCCAGAAACAAGACAGTAAAGATCTGACAGATCATTATTACCTCAAGTATCGTTGAAAAAAGTATTCAGAAACAAGACAGTAAAGATCTGCCAGATTATTATCACCTATTAGATAAATGACAGTAAAGTTCCGCCGGATTAATTTTACCTCAGTATTTCGATTCACATTCATGTTTCACACCCGAGGGAGTAAACAAATGCTGGATTCTTATTACTACTGTTGTATGGAATTCAGTAAAGATCCGCTGGATTATTATTAATCTGGTCACATAATATATCAGTAATAAGAAATCAGAGGGAGTAATCATCTGCCAGCATATTTGTACTGATCAGTATTAAAATGCCTGGCTGATGATTACCGTACAGTAATCATCAGCCAGCATTTCATTACTGGGGTGTAATAATCAGCTACAGTATAGAAATACCACCACACCTGGCCTTATTCAGCGTTCTAGATTGTTTTCGGATGGGAGGTAATTTCGGTATAAATTTTGTCAGATGAGGGAAAAATGGGATTGTCAACACTGCACATTACATCTTAACGCTCAGTCTCCATAGGGCGACAATTCCGGACCGAGTGATCTCTATGATATATGAATTATCATAGATCTTCAACAGTACAAGATGTAACATCAACAAATACTTCACGAGGTGCATACAATATTTGTCAAAAATGCTGGAGACTCAATTTTCATATTCAATTTGGGGCTTTAGCATTTCCGATCAGAATTGTCTGCATCACGTGATGTATTTGATAAGTTCGTATTTAATGCCCGACATTTTGTTACCTCACCACGTACCCTTACACACGAATAATATGTAGCATACTGTGAATGTTCATTATGGATCGATAGTATTTTATAATAACTGTGTCATTTTCAGGCGCTGTCACCTTTGAGAATTATTTATTTTAGTTTAATTGTAATATTTCCAGAACGTGAAGAAAATAGAGAATATACATATTAATTGTAGCATAGTTAGTTGAATGTAAAAGCATGTATGAGTTCAACAACAAGAGTTTCCCATTCAAGTAATAATAAGAGAAGTCAAGCTAACCAAAGAGATTATGGAAGTCCATAGTCCGTACCGCTGGAGCAGAAGTAAACGACTTATGTTTCAGTAGGTGAATGTTGAATTAATCTCTGAATCAATAATATCTTTGTATTGAATTTAGGATTGCTTTTGTACAGAAAAACAGTAGGCCCACCCCTTCTCCAAACAGTCACAAGGATTTGTCCGGTTTGAATCGGGTTTGCAAGTTATGACGGAATAATCTAAATTACCAGAAGCAGTTTACAAGTTTTAAATCAAGAGAAAAGAAAGAATTTAACAAATATTATCATTAGGTAATGACAAATTCACGATTATTGTTATAACTTTATAGCTCCAGTGGTTATTACTAGGAAAACGCCATATGTGCGTTGTAAGACGAGCGGATAGTAATAGTATTGGTAAAAATGGGTAAAAACTGCTTCGAGTGGTACCAATTTAGTACATTTTATTTTTTTTTCGAAATGGCTGACCCGATCAAGCTGAAATTTCTTAGAAATGTGTACCAAAATGTAATTCAATTTCACGCGAAATTTCATTTTTTTTGATTTTTTTTTTCCGCCATGTTATTCTAGTGGGAATTTTTGAAATTTCTTAAATTCCAAAAAAAAAAGGTCCTCCCCGATGATGCCACAAAACTAAACGGATCTAAGTTAGATGAGGAACCATATTGAAAAACAGTTTGAGGTTGATAGATGTAGCCGTTTGACCTGTGGAGAACCGGAAAAAAAACATAAAAAAATGAAAAATAAAAACGAACACCAATTTTTTTCAGTATGTCAAATTGAATCCTCGCTGAAGCTCGTCTGATGAATGAGAATTAACACGACATTTTGGGTAGATCAGAAATAATAACAATACATATCCGTGTGTTGATAAGAATTGATAAGAATATTATATCAAACTTGAAATTCAATAGGCATGAATATTTCCGTCTATTACATAATATGTTACGTTGACACTGAAAATTATGAGGTTCAGGGAGTGAGTGATTCATCCCGCTGACAATGATGTATTTGATGCTTTCAGGTTTGCTTGTCGCAACGTTATCAAATGACTTGACGCAATCGATGTACTTTACACTTGCATCTAATATGAGTTTCTTTTCCCTCATGGGTACTATCTGGCCTCTGGAAGGCGCTTCCAAGATAGCGCAATACGTCGGTTATTTCACTCCAGGGACCTTGGCCAGCAATTCCATGAGGAATATAATGACTAGAGGATGGGGAATAATGCACCCTCAAGTTTTACCGGGATATGTAATGAGTATTTGTTGGATTATTGGTACACTTGGAATATCCGTTTTGATACTGGTAAAAAAGATGTAGACCCCCAAGCTACAACAGTATTGTAAGTGGCTTAAAAAGTGGCAAACATTTTTTCAATTCATCATCGAAATATTCCTGTGCACTTTTTGTGGTCGCTGTTTTTTGTCAACAGCATAATGTGTAAAGCTTATCAATATCCCACAAATAAAATGTAATGAGTTAGATTAGAGTAATATTAGAAACACAGTTTGAATTTCAAATAAAACAATTGTGAGACATGTTTGACATAAGTCATTTCTCAATGTGGGAACACCAGAATGCACTGAATATTCAATATTTATACATTGAAAAGATTTTCTGTCAATTCTTACTGAATATTGAAAATGGGAGGGATCAAATTTATTCAATGTTGCCCTAAAATAGGTGGAATCATATGGGTAATGGACACAGCTTGGTATTTCAATATAGACATACGTCCATGTGTTCATATACATACGTCAGATGAGATATCAAGTACCCTCAAATCTTAATACATAATATAGAAAACAAGAGTGAGCGCGCTCACCCTTGGACACCCTTATATAGAAAAACACCTCAAGTTGATTGCTTCTATGTTGACAGAAAACCTTAAATAGATTCTTCTGTGAAAATAAATTCTCAAATTGATTGTTTCTATTGACAGAAATCTTGAATACATTGCTTATATTTACAAAAAAACTTACATGATTTCTTCTATTGACAGAAAATCCTGAATTAATTGAATTCCATCAACAACAAAATATATAGTTCCTTTAGTATAAAGGCCTATTAATCTGAAACTTTTATTAAATGCTTCTTTTTTCATGTTGCTTGACCTCACCAACAGCTAGGTTATAGAGGGTACAAATAAGCAGATGATAAAGAAACGGTGAGGTGATGATAGATGAAAGGACATTTTAAAAACCCTAATCTTACGCAGGATTTGGACCTGCGGCCCTGGAACCAGAAACAGATACGCTACCTCTAGACCTTAATGTATATATATATATATATATATATATATATATATATATATATATATATATATATATATATATATATATATATATATATATATAATAATAATAAGTATTTGTATTTGTATTTATTTATTTCCAACTTAGGAAATACCTTAGTTGTTACAGAGGCTTCTATTTCCGGAGTTTGAACGATGAACTAATCTAAAAGTATAACCTAATTAACCTAAGTATAAAAAGATAGTAGAAAATTGAAATAGTAAAATAAGGATGAGGAAATAAAATAAATTTATAGTAATAGTGTTGAAAGTTAGACGTTGAGTTGTCCCACAGATGATATAGACTTCATCTGCGCCCGTGGAAGGCTATTCCATTGGCGCATGGCTCGACCCAGAATGGAGTACCGGCCAATGTTGGAATTGTATCTCTTTAAATTTACCTTCCCAACATGATCATTTCGACCTATGAATTTAGGGGTTTCGATCAAACATTTTAGGTCGAGCCATGCGGGACAACCCAACAGCGCTTTGTAGAGGTAGCGGATGGTGGTCTTGTGTCGACGTGAAGAGCTCCCACTTCCGGTCTTTCAATATTTTGGAGACGCTGACTGCTGGCTGCTGTAGTTTTGAGTTCCATCTGTGATGGCAGTTCTCCACATATCTTGCAGCAATCCTCTGTATTTTCTCCATTCTATCGGACTGAGAGCACGAGTATGGATCCCAGATACCAGAGCAATATTCCAGTAGGGGACGGATTAAGCATAAGTAGGCATGCTGTTTAGTCCTTGGAAAACTTCCCTTCAGATTCCGCTGACAGGACAAA
>OU015467.1:2877341-2942116 GCA_907164805.1 Brachyptera putata
TCAAGCTCTTGCCGTCAGCTTCTCAGGGTGGGCGGAAGACTGCGTCACGCGTCTCTTACTGAAGACGCGCGTCACCCACTCCTTCTTCCGAGGCAAGCTCATCTTTCTGCTCTCCTATGCGACGCTTATCACAAAATATCTCTCCCCGTTGAGGTTTAGTTTTCGTTCTCGTTTGTGTTCTTTTTTTTCGTCTCGTTTTTAAAATATTCATTTTGGTGGGCGGTATGTTCGCGCCATTCATTGCCTTATTTCTTTTCTCCCGACGAAATTCACGTTCGTGGTTTCAACTATGTATTTCCCCTTCTGTTTACTTCTGTGTACGACCAGCCTAACTGGTTTTCAACCCCCTTCCCCATTACATGTCGCTATGACAAGTTAGTTAGTTACAGGTATTCCTTCGTGGACCACGCATCATTCAAGTTTTCGCTACGTTTATTATCTAGTTTGGTCGTCTAGGCATTTTGCTAGTACGGACGGACGTTCGTCTGTTCTTTTTTCTTCTTGAATATTCCTTCATTATTCCTACCTACTCCTTCTCTATTTGACACCCCAGCTCTCCGTTCTTCCGTTCTTAATCTCGTTATTTATTCTACACTTCGTTTGGGTGACATCGCTGCGCTTCTAACTGTAAGTCACTCTTTTCATTATTTTTCTATTTCAAACCATTTCAAAATACAGTCCACTCCCTTTTTCTGTTAGATTTCGGTCTAGCGCAAACAGCGACGAATAGGTGTTTTTGGTCCCTCTTATTTCAGCCAAACATATAAACTTGTGTGTTTCCATTTCCACAGTATGGTGAACACGCTAAAAAACTGAGTGAATATTTACTTTTTCAAGAATTAATAAACTATATGAAATTTGAGGATAAGCTTGATGTTCAGTTATTTGATCTCCATTTTATTTCTATCCGTTGAGCCATAATTCAGAAATCAAATAATCTCACGCTCCAAACATCCGTTATAAACTTAGGAAACTGTAAAGCATTTATGTAGGCCTATTCTAATCCCAAAGTAGTATACACTCTTTTGAATTGATGTTATTTTGCTTAATCGAACATTTTTTGGAAAAAAATAATCCTTTAATTTCTAAATTTCGTCACCCAACAATGTTCAACAGGCATCGACAAACAACTGAGTTCAGTTTTCAACCTTCAACGACAGACCATACTAATTGATTTTATTTCAGTTCAGACCTTGTCCTAATCCTTAGGAATATTTCGAATTTTTAAATGAAAGCCATGAAACTTCAATTTATAAGAATTTCAAGAAACCATAGGTAGGCCTATTGCAATTTTCTCGTAAATATTACTATTATTATGGCCTACTGTTGGATTACAAACTGAGCTAGTGGTGACTTAAATGGAGTAGACCTCCACTGAACGCGGTAGTAACTTGAAATTTCAAGTCATGCCAGAGATGGCCGGTCAATTGTGATCGCAAAAAATATTGTTTCAAAATTAGGCCAGGTAAGGTCGAGTTTTTCAACATCTCCACCGTCTCTGTTATCACTTGTATCAGTTTTTCTGACACCACTGAACTTGTTTTGTTTGTTGAGAAAATCTACTTCGTATTTTTGTGACGGAGGCAGAGATAAAGATGGTCGATAATGGGGATTGAACCTACGGCCGCTATCTACCACTCACTGATCGACCTAGTCTTCACCATATGACCAACAGAGTAGGTTAATGATTTCCCTTCCTCCCATCATTACAAACATGGCGTTAACTAATTTAAAACGCAAAATTTCAATGCAATTGCTCCTGAATTTCATTAACTAAGGTCATCAACTCAATCAAATTTAAATGAAGAACTTCATGGCTCAGGCCCTACAAGAAATTTAAAACTACGTATAATAGGAACTTCACACTAATATAAACTCTGTCGTGCGACTGTGTTGAACGAATCATGAACAACCCATTTCAACTCTTCCGTCAATTTTGCCTACGAAGATTCCGTCAAATACTGCAACTAAAAATTAGGCTGGGTCTACTTAAACTACACCATTATTTTGTGAACAACTAAATGCACACTTCTTCTATAGTGTATTTATCCATTATTGCTGGGGCAGCCACAGTACAACTAAAGATAAATTACTTTCAGTTTGAATTGTTTGCACCACTAGGCCTAACGACTGTCAGCATTGAGTAAAATATCAAAATGCGCATTACAATGAATCACGGTTGATCGTAGGTCTTCTGTCCTAAAGAAATAAAGAGGTGTAATTTTATTATAAATAAGTCTTTGAGTAGCCTAAGCCTCTAGTTTTGAATATGCACTGTTGCTTTTATTGAATTAGGTTAGGTTAGGTAAAATTAGTTTAAACCTAAGCATACCGGTGCACAATTTTTCGAAGTATGGAATAGCTGAAATTAATGATCGAATTGGGCCTAGATATCCATCAAGATCCAAATCTAGACTCACAGAAAATATGTTTTCATCAAATGAAATGACAGTGTAAACATTAACCTCTGTCATAAGATTATTTTTCACAATGACAGCTGATTCTGAACGGCAGCGGCTAAACCACGAACTTGAGTTTGACAACTGACACAGCTGTGAAAGAGGAAGCAGTTTATTCGAAAAATTAATGGGTTATAATACTACTTTGAGGTTATTCTCTTGTGATAGTATTCATTGCAAGCCTGCCCTATGTAGGCCTACATTTTAATTCATTGGCTAAACATTGCTGTGAATTGAGAATTGACGAATTAATAGAAGAAGTTAATGGTTTGTATGCCTGGGCTTATACCTGTAGGCAACCTAACCTCAACGAGTTAATATTACAAATGACAATGATACAGAACAACATTACATAGGCCCTACCAATTTCAGTGTAATTACATGGCAAAATACCATACGCCTGATATTATTGCCTATTATGGTTTCATAATAAGAGGAAGCAGAAAGAAGAAGAAGCAGATGATGGGAGGAAGACGGAATGGCTCACCGGCTTCGAGATCGCAAGCAGCCCTAGAAACGACAGTGGAGCTACCTCCACCCCCAAACCCGACTACGTTGGATTGGGAGATTAGACTGATTTGATGGTTTCAGACTTCAATCATAGAGGCCCAAAATAAATATTACCTTTGCCTATGGCCTACCTCAGCCTAGTATTTCACTCCATCTTCATTCTTGAAGACTTTGAAGTAAGGTAACAGAATACGGTTAATGTGTTAATGATCTATGTTGATAATGAATTTTGTTCACTGTGCAACTCATGAGGGCAGTGTCATTATTTCAAGTAGGCTCTATTCTGTTTGTCCAAAGAAAAAGATTCAATTTTGAAAAGATACGTCAGCTGATACACATCCGTTGTTTATGCTCGTTACCATCGTTACGAGAGAACCAAAAGTGGGCGGAGCCCAATTTTTTCGGTTTTTACTTTTTATTGAATTATAAAACATTTAGGTTATGTGGACAAAAGATATTATCGCAACGCGGTAGACTATAACCAATTACAATTTTGAAGTGGTCAAATTTCTAATTTACATGGAAAACCAGCGATTCTATAGAGCCCCAACTAAAACTCCACGCCAACAATGGAGGTGGGTGTGGCCTAACCAGTTTTTCTGAAGTATTCTTTGATTATTTAATTAGAGAATATACAGGCTATGTGGACAAATTTTATTACCACCTAGTCGAAGATTGTAAAAATTTGCATAATCCAAGCGCAATAATTTTCAATTTACGTAGAAATTTAGCGATACTAGGCGACAAATACGTGTTTTCGGTCCCTTTTATTCTGGCCAAACATATAAGTGTGTTTCCACAGTGTGGTGAACACGCTGAAAAGGGGGAGCCAATCTATGTAAATATGATATGTAGGCTCTATGCACTTGTATATAGAATAATAGAGATAACAATATATTTAGTTTCATTGACCTTTTTTATTCATACATAATACAAAAATAGACCGATTCATAAAACAAAGTTTTATCAAACACATTGAACATAATCAGTTGAAATTTGAACAAAACATATACCGTAGTGTATTGCATAGCATTGTAAATTGATATTTGTTATTTATTCAGCATTTCTTTACACCATTTCATCTACGCACATACTTTGAATAGTTTACATACAGGTATGGAAGTTGTCATTGGAATATAATGTGAATTAGGTTGATTCTATAGTAAAAATATACATCTACATTATCAAGTTATGTAAGTATAATAATGATCATATGAAATGAATACATAGATAAATAATGTCAATAAAGTAAAACTTCTTTCTTACAACTTATTTTTACATACGTTTCTTATTTCTTGAATTTACCAGTCCTTTTTTTATAAAAAATCATCTACAGTATAACAAGTTGAAAATAAGGAATTACTTCAATGCTTGTTCATAGCTATTAGAATTGTCAATACGGTACCTTTGAATCGTTGTGGAAGATTATGTGCACTGTCCGGGTATGGGTTCGAATCCAGTTACTCCTGTTTATGTTTGTGGTCACCCGGGAGTTAACCGAGGAAGAGGGATAAATAGAAAGAGAGAGAAAGAGAGAAAGAAAGAAAGAGAGAGAGAGAGAGAGAGTACTAAATGTGACCATTAGTATTCATTTCAGATTCATATGCGAGAAAGCATTGTGCAATGTGCATTGAACTCACCTTCACGTTTCTTCCTCGAAAATTTCTTGGAGAGGCCGATGTGTTTCTCCAGCTAACCGTTTAAGTTTAGCCAAAACAATATTCCTCTCCCTCGTGTGGGGATCAGGACCATGTATATGCGCCAGTGTTATAGTTGTCAATTCCCCATTCTGCTTCGCTCGACCAGGACACCGTCTTGTGGAGCATTTGAGGTATTTGCGGCCTCTTCCATTGTCCCCATGAATTCGATAGAAGAACTCATCGATGTAATGGATGATTGAATTCGGTCTCTGACCAGGTATTTCCATTTCTAAAATACAGAAATGACCCTTCACTGTAAATTAAATGCGTAGATTCTTCAACCTTCATGCTGTGATTTCATGCTCAACCCTCTTCAACTCATGTTCAGCAGGTTGAAATATCAAGCCTGTACAAAAGTAGGTTTAATAGTCGAAAAATGGCCGTACGTATCAAATACTACGGTACGACAATGTCATTGATCCAGCGAGGCTCAAAGAGATCGTCATGCTAAAATAGGACAGTATTATCTTCAGGAACAAGAAGTTGCTTTACAAACGTACGCCATGGCTGATTATTCTATTTCTTGCAACTATTCCTGGAACAATCAGAATAATAATTTCAACACAAAATAATTCTGAGTTTGTTAAGTATTTCAAGTTTGAGAAAAAATGTTCTGGGAGCTTGAATTCATGGATCGTTTGAATAACTGTTGAGAACGGTAAATACGTAACTATAGCGTTGTAACAGCTAGTTCAATTAATTCAATAATAATACAATGTAAATTTTGTTCAAATTCTTTCTCATGTTCTATCAAATATGTATTACCCAAAAAGGGAACCCCATATCATGTAATTTATTGACATTGCATAGGCTGATGAAATGCCAGATCAGCAAAGAAAAGTCACGTAGACAATTGTATAGTCAAGTTCAATCTAATAAGACCCTTGAAGAGTCTATGGAGAAAGATGATCTGTTTATTGCGTGAGAGAAATTAACGATAGTCTTCCGACTATACCGTTGACAGATCGGACACGCATCCAGAAACTATGCAGTCAAAACATTGGGAACAAGGAAGAGGACATCGTCTGAGGCAGATCTCTTTTGGCTTCGGTCGCAGACGGATGTCCATTTTTATGTGGGTCTAAAAATTATATATTAGGCCTACCTCAAACAAAATAAATCAAGTTTGGACATGAAATAAGTCCAGTTTCGACAAGAAGTACCACGAAGAAATACTCCTGGGTGCCTAGTCTCGAACTTCCACCAAAAACTCGCGGAATTGAAAATTTCCACGTGGTTTTGTTTTCGTGATTTGCTCTAGTCTCGAACGAAAAGCACGCCCGGTGGATTGCTTTCATCTGATTTCACACGGCAATAAAATTGCCTTTACTCTAACCAATCGGAGCTCTTTAAAATCATGACGTCACGTGTGACGTCATGGATTCGAACAAATACCGCCATCTCAAGACAAAGACTATTATTTCTAAACGATTTGTCTCTGACAAAGCTTTGAGGTTATGTCAGATGGATTGGAATTGAATGACAGGCCTGCCGCGGCTTGACAAACCTGTGTAAGCATAAGCCATAACTGAGAAAGATTCAATACGAAACTAAGTATGCCTATTATAATATAGTATGTATAATATATTCCCTTATTATTAAATATGAATGTATACTAAATTCATTCTCATGGACCCGAACTGCTCGCATTTCTTGCTTATTATGTGACTTCATCACCAACTGCACTGTCTCGATAGCCGCGATGTAAGAAACCTTGTGTTTGGGCCTAAAGGTCGCCAGATCGAATCTAGCTACGGTTTTTGATAACTTTCCGATATTCTACCGCATTCTCCAAAATATTCAATCCTAATAGAGGGTAATATTGCTGTAGGCGTAAGTGAATTAGTTAGGGCATTGATATTGTAACCTCAATGGTTGGGGTTTGTTGTGCTAGAATGTTTTATTCATTTCATTTTGCTAACTTTTTTCTTGATGTAAGTAGAGGGAAGGTTTATACTATATTTTCTTCATAGACAAAATATCTACTGTTCATTTTGCAAATAATGAAGAGAGTTTAGCTAGGCCTAGTGCGTCTGATCATGGGATTGTGAAGAGGTAGCCCTGTTTTCCGCCAAGGGATTGGCCTAGACCATTGAATTTGTAAGTTACAAAATCAATGACTAGGCCTATGAACTTGGAATGCAATTGAAAGAAATTATACAGATAAATTCTAGAACAAAACATGCAACTCAATTGAATTCATAAGTAGATAAGACGAATTAGACGATAACAATTAGGCCTAGAATAGTGAAGGGTCACTATAAAAAAAAATAGCACAGGTCCGCTAACCTACCCAGACTAACCTAACCCAAGCGAGCCGCCGGCCTGCTCTCTTGTGCACCATAAACAATATAGCAGGCGTACAGTAATTATCGTACCTCATAACATTGGCAGTGTTATACGATCAACCATCCCCATGCCCTTGCAGGTGCGCTGATTGAGTAGGCCTAGGTAGTCGATGTGTGAATTCATTCATCATTCTTTGAACAGTCCCACATGTCCTTCAATCCATGATGGGTTTCAACACATTTCCGGCTAAAAGTTGTACCTGAAAATAAGGATGACAGCGACTGGTTATATAACGAATAAATGAATGTTCATTCGACACTAACCAACCCTATCTAGGCTTATAGTCATCATCTAAAAGGTAACATGAAATAAGCTTAAAATAGTCACACCACTTAAAATTGAATTTTCCTCCACTAATCCTAGCCCTAATCCCCTAATTCAACAAAGAACTAGGGCCTAGGCCTAGTACGAATGTATTTCGGACTAAACCTAGAGGCCTGATACACATGTAGGCCTACATTACCATTTGCGATTGTAGGGCTATTGCATCTGCTAAATAATTAGGGCCTAAAGGCATTGAATTCGTAATTAACTACTAATTCAATAGCCTACAGGCCTAGACGTAGGGCTTGTCGCTAGGCCTAGACCATTGATTTTGTAGTACATACAAACCTACAAATTCAATGGCTAGACCTGGATGCCTAGGCCTCCTCCAAAAATATTAGTATATGGCCAATAGGCTTACTAGGCCTATTATAATGAGACTTTACCCAATTCATGTATTGTATTGTATTTGTATTGTATTTATTTTCATTCATTGGACATATACAGTGTACACGTATAGAAATCGTCATTTTCTAAGAACTAAGCAATGAAATTGAAAACTTATGATAGAAAGAAAAACACTTATTTACAGTTATTTACAATTAGGCCCAGGTAAAAAGTAACTTGAACAAGAGATAATTGATCATCAATAGGTGGCATTGAAAACATAACACCAACATTGGTAGATTCTCCTTCATGGGAACAACGTCTTCAGAGTGGAACGCAATGGGTGACAAAATTTTCTGTCTATGGCCGGAATCGATAAAAGATTTCAAAAGATTATTAGGACATGCTTAAGAAGAATAATAATACTGTGTAACATAGTTATATCTATATATATATATACTGTATATAAGTATATATAATTGTATATATATATATTTTTTTTTTATTCACCTGTTAATGGCCTTATATGTGAAAAATGAATTGATATATTAGAATTAATAGAATAGAACTTATATAATTATGTTGTGAAAAAGCGAAAGAATGCTTGAAACAATAAGTATTCACATACATCAAGAAACATTGTAGTTTAGGGCACCCAGCATGACTATATATAATATGCAATAATTAGGAAGAAAGGAACTCTTCTAGTGTGTAGAAGGGATTTTGGATTAGAAAGGTTTTCAGACTGGATAGGAACGTTGCATGAGAGGTTGAGTTGGTTATGCGTAAGGGTAGTTTATTGTAGATGGTGGTGCAAAGGTGAAGAGGGCTGTGAGTGAAGAGAGTGCGATTATGGGTAAGGGTGCGGAGGGCGTTGCTGTTTCTGGTTGAGTAGTTATGAACGGTTGCATTAGTGTGGAAGAGGTGAGGGTGATTTCGAGCAAAAGTGCTAGCAATCTGGATGAGTGTACAGGTGAGGGTTAGAATTTTGAGGTTAGTGAAGTGAGGCTTGCATGTTTTCCGTCGAGAGATGCCGGCTATTATGCGGATAGCTTGTTTTTGAATAATGAAGATGCGTTTGGCTTGGGGACAAGTTCCCCAGAAGAGGAGGCCGTACGAGAGGTGGGAGTGGAGATGGGCATGGTAGACGAGCTTCAGGGAGTGGGGGCTGACAATGGGCTTGAGTCTACGGAGAAGGAAGTTACCACTTTTGATTTTATTGAGGGTGTGTTGGATGTGGATGGACCAGTCCAGGGTAGGGGTGATATGGATTCCTAGAAACTTGGTGGAGTGGGTGCTGGGGATGATTTGATTGTCGACTCTGATGAGGGGAGAGAAGAAGGGAGGGTTTGTTTTGGAATGGAAGTGTATATAGACTGTTTTGGTGGGTTGGAGAGCAAGTTTGTTATTGAGGCAGTAGCTGGACATGAGAGAGGTTTGGCGGTTTACCATCTGGGTGAGGGAGGAAAATGAGTTTGAATTGGGGGTTGTGATGAGGTGATTGGTATCGTCGGCAAATTGGAAGAGGTGTCCTGAGTTCAGGAGTTGAGGGAGGTCGTTTATGTAGAGGAGAAAGAGAAGAGGAGAAAGGACTGAGCCTTGGGGTACGCCGTTAAGGACATTCAATGGGTTCGAGATGGTGGGAGAGGGCAAAGTGGGGACCCTGACTACTTGCGTTCGATTTGAAAGGAAAGAGGCAATCCACTTGTTGGCGATGCCCCGGATCCCAAGTGCGTGGAGTTTGGTGAGGAGATGGTTGTGGTCGATAGTGTCGAAGGCTTTGGAGAGGTCATAGAAGAGACCAATGGAGTGGTCATCTCTATCAAGGGGACAAGGGCAGTGTGGAGGGTAGTTAGGAAGTTGAATATGGCAGTGATGGTAGATTTTTTTTTTTGGAAGCCATGTTGGCATTGAGCAAGGATGTTATGGGATTCGAGGTAGGGGAGTAGTCTGGACAGCATTATTTTTTCAATGATTTTGGAAAGAGAGGATAAGAGCGAAATGGGTCTATAGTTATTTATGTCTGTGGTTTTTCCTTTTTTGTGGATGGGGATTACAAGAGCTTCTTTAAGTTTAAGGGGGAAGATACCAGAATTGAGAGAGCTGTTGATAATGATAGTAAGGGGGTAGGCAATGAGATGAGCGGATTTGGCTAGGAGGGAGCCTGGAATTCCATCTAAGCCACATGAGTGTTTTCCGCTGAGGGTTTTGATGATTCTTGTTATTTCAGCGGAGTGGGTAGGATGTAGAAATATGGTTTGGGGGGGGCTAGGTCTTGGTAGGGGACGCGTGGTATGATTTATAGGTGGAGCAATGTTACCAGAAAGGATGAAGAAGTTATTCAGTTCATTCGCGAGGATGGTGGGGTTGGTGGTCCGGAGTCCATTGATGTTGAGGGTGAGACTTTCAGGGCGTCGTTCGGAATTGGAGGAGGAATTTATTATTGACCACGAGGTTTTTGATTTATTGGTGGAGGCGGCCAGGATAGAGTCGTGATGGAGGCGTTTGGCTTTATGGAGGTTCCTTATGTGTGCTTTTTTACTTCTCTGGTAGTGACTTTGGAGTTCTTTGGAGTTCGGAGTGGTTTTGCAAAGAAAATGGAGGTCGCGAAGGTTGTCACTGGCGGTACGAAGGTCATGGGTGATCCACTTGTTTGGTTTGGTAGTCTTTGTTTTCATTTTTTCCAGGGGAAAAGAGGTATTGAAATGTTTGGTGATAGTATTTAGGAAGGAGTTGAATAGGGTATCCGTGTTCGAGGGCTTGGAAAAGTTATTCCAGTCTTCATTTTCAAGGAGCGTAGTGAAGTGCTGGGTATTGGTTTCAGAGAAGGAGCGTTTGAAAACAAAACTTTGTTCCTCTGGACGAGTGTTGGTGTGTGTGATCTCACACATTAGGGCAAGATGGTCCGAGAGGCCACTGTTGAATGTGTTAGTTTTGATTATGGGGTGGGCTAGTGTTGTGAAGATGTTGTCGATTAGGGTAGATGACGTCGAGGTTACACGTGTGGGACTGGTGATGGTTTCGATAAGGTTGTATGAGTGGAGAAGATCAAGGAATTTGTTTTTCTGTTGTGAATTTTGGAGGAGGTCAATGTTGAAATCCCCACAGATTATGAGGTCTGATTTGGGGTTGTGTTTGGTGAGGTGGATGATTGAGTCTTCAAGAGTGGATAGGAAGGTGTAGACGTTAGAAGAAGGCGAACGGTATATGCACATGATGATGATGTTGGTAGATTCGGGTCTGTGCCAAAGGATAGCGGTACATTCATATCGGTACATTCAATGTAGGCCTAGGCTCATCAAAAAGATCAACACTTGCCACTTACCTTGTTTTATTAGTCCAATGTTAGCTTGGGAGTTGGGAAATCGTTGTTCACTTAAAAAAGTGGTTTGCTTGTCACGTCTTGTAAGTTTGCAAACGGTTCACAGTTGACAGTTGCAATCTGAATCAGGCTAGAGCCAGAGCGGCGGTGCGTGCCTTGACGTCATCAAGAGCCCTGATTGGTCGAAGAATGTTTGAATTTAACCGTCGTCAAAACGCCTTTGTTTTAACTAGGAAAACGCCATATATGCGTTGTAAGACGAGCGGATAGTAATAGTATTGGTAAAAAGGGTAAAAACTGCTTCGAGTGGTACCAATTTGGTACATTTTATGTTTTTTCTTCAAAATGGCTGACCCGATCAAGCTGAAATTTTTTAGAAATGTGTACCAAAATGTAATTCAACTTCACGCGAAATTTCAGTTTTTTGGAAAATAAAAATATTTTCTTTTTTTTTCGCCATGTTATTCTAATGGGAAATTTTGAAATTTCTTAAATTCATAAAAAAAAAGTTACTCTCCGATAATGCCACAAAACCATACAGATCTAAGTTAGATGAGGAACCATATTGAAAAAAATTTTGAGGTTGATAGATACAGCCGTTTGACCTGTGGGGAACCGACAAAAAAACATAAAAACAAACAAACAAAAAAGAAAAAAAAAACATGAAAACGGTCACCAATTTTTTTCAGTATGTCAAATTGAATCCTCGCTAAAGCTCGTCTAATAAATATTTCACTATAATACAGTGTCTCAGTTTCTATCTACAATCATGGCTAATTAAAGCTAGAAAAATAACCTGAAATGAATATAAATAAGTGAAAAAAGGATAGAATTAAGTTGATTATGAAATTATAAGTAATAGAGAAACTCTAGAGTAATATAGATCTGATTTTATACCTCAACTTTGAGAATATTCGGCTCTTTACTCTGTCTTAAATTACCTTTCGTTGTGATGCTTGTAATAGTTGGATAATATTCAATATAAAAATATAAGTACAAAATGTCGTATTATCATAAAATTCAGAGACTGTATCAAAGCAAGCCAGAGGCGTGTTACAGGCATGCCTGAGAGGCATGTACAGGCATGCCTGAGAGGCGTGTTACAGCCATGTCTGATCGTGAGAAAGACGTGTTTATTGTATGTTTACTACGGGCATGTCCTGGGCATGCTCTAGGCAGGCAAGTTCATAGAGCACACCTGTAAAGCATGCCTAAGACTTGCTCCAAACTTGCCTAGTAGGCATGCCTAATCCTTGCCTCATTTGGCAGATTTTATGCATGCCTCAAGTATGCCAGTGTTATAACGATGCACTTATATATTGCAGTAAGCGACGAGGAAGCTGACGATCCACCCGTCGCTGGAGATCGTGATGAGCAAGGGATGCGCGCGCCTATCGTTCCTGCTCATGAAGTAGTAGAAGGTGATTTTTCAAATTATTTTTTTGACCTGAGATTCAAAGCATTCGTAAAAATCTTTTTCACTCTCAAAGGATTTACTGAAATTGCCTTTTTTGTCATTTCCGCGTATTTTGCACTCTTTCGAAATGTTCACACTTAGAGATGGATTTGAAACAGTTGTACGTAGATAAAAAATGGTACATCACAGTTCAGTGAAATCCATTGTTCAATGTTTGTATAATATAACGAACAAAATTGTGCTTTTATTGATTTGAAACGAAGTGAAAATAGTAAACAAATGGTAAAAACGTAGTGAAATGTAGTAAAATTCGAGCACAATTGTAGGAATTCTGAATATTGTCCCATCACATCGTGCGATGTTGAAAGCTCTACTTATGCGTACTATCCAATAATTTTAATTTACAAGTTGCCGCAGAGAATCACGCCAGGTAAGTCATCTCGATCTCGGCCAACAATATTATACAGAAGCCCGCTGCTGGAGATAATAATTGTAGACAGTAGGTCCACCCAATGAGGAATGACTTGCTAAGATTTATCACATCAAAATATTTTATTGATAAAGTACATTTTTTTTAATATTTACAATATATCAGCAGTATCAAATAGAGGACACGAGCATATTGGCACGGAAAAGCTACAATTTCATTCCCTATATATTCAACAGTTTCTTTGTAACGTTGTTTGCCAAGGTTCAGTTTGTGGCCTGTCAGGCGTGTTGCCAGTTATGTTATAGAACCAACGCCAGTTGCACGAGACAAGCTATTGCTGAGGTAGATTCATCATTTCATCACTTGTACATTCCTAAAGTGATGTGCCAATACACGGTCAAGGCCCATTCACAATGCCACGTTAACTTCAACTTATAGGAGCTATCGTAATATTCCAAGTCTCTATTCACAAAAGACCAGCAACTAACCGTACACGCGAAAAACCAGCCAATCACAATGTTTGTTCCCACGCCCCTCTTCAAGGTCAATCGATTCAGCTTTCTGATTGGTTGCTTCTTACGTTGAACGTTAACTTGTAACGCGAAAGCTCGGACCTTGGTAGCTTACAAGTTAACGGCTTACGATAATAAGTTAGCGACATGCGTTGTGGATAGGCAAGTCACTTTCCCTAAGCCAAACATTTTATAGGTTGACACTTACGTTGGAAGTTGATGTTAGTCGCATTGTGAATCGGCCTCTAGATTATTCTCTCTCTTAATTGATTCTACAGGTTTCATTTGTTACTGTTAATTTCTTTTAGTTTATTGGCAATTCATGTTTCAAATTGATTACAGTTAATAACGACCAACGTTGTAAATGCACGTGATACGGGGCAGCAGCCTATTTGGTTGGGGAGAATGAAGTCGGGAGCAGTATCCGGGTGTGCATCTCCCGGATGAGCGGGACCGTGTAGGCCACGCACTCGTCCCAGCCGGGACTCCTCCAGGCCGACTCCCGCGTCTCCTTCCGCGCCTCCAAGTCCTTGTAGCCTGCAACCATCTCACACTATACACGTCATGCACAGGAACGATCAGATTCACTCATAGCAACAGATGCAATACCCAACAGACTCGCAATACGGGCACTCGCATTTCATTAGAATAACATTATTTACCAAATTACCAGATACGTTGGAAAACATAACTTCCATCACAAAATTCAAAATTCTACTGAAATCATTTGTAATTATTAAAGCATATTACTCAGTAAAGGAATTCTTAGAGGACAAAATTACTAGCTAACTCAAATGACGCTCAGAATCCGCTCATTAACAGAGATCAATTTAGAGATCAATTTAAAAACTAATAAACTTTGTATGTGGAGGAACTCACAGCCGATCTAAGGTTCACATAGGCCTATACAAGTATTGTTTTCAATGACTAACATATTTACATATCCATATTTCTAAATTATACTGTCTAGTTCAGTTTTGGAAATATTAATTATCATGTATACTTGGTGTATGTATTTATTTTCAGTTGATACTACAATCAACTAGAAATAGAATTGTCTGCACAATCCACAGATGTATAGCCAATGTATAACACTATATGAGGATTCTATGACATTGAACGATATCATCATCAAGTCTAATCGCTGGTAAACTTGACTCAATTTAAAACAACATTCTCATTATTATAATTCGAGACATGTAACTATTTTCTCTTTCTATAGCATTCTGAATTTGAAAAGTAGAACTTCGGTGCACCTATTATTTAGAAAGGCCGTGTCTTGTAGCGCCACCGTGTTCTGTAGCGTAATAACTGTATCGTACTGATAAACCCTCACATAACGAGCAATTGCATACAAGAGAAGCACATCGGGTCAGACCTACACCTCACCTGCCGCCCGCCCACAGCTACAACTGAGCAGACAATAACATCCGCGATGCTTCTGTTATGAATGTCTAGCGATATTCGCGGTGAAACTTGAGCTCACTTTGAACCAGCAATGTTGTCATATCTTTATGTTTCATGATGTTTGGGTGAGCTGTGAAGAGGAACCTGATACTGCCAACACGAACACACTTGGCAAGTAGCTTATATTGAATATGAATTGACATTCCAAGTGGGATTGTTGTATGGGTCAAAGGTCTCACTGTGTGTGTCACAAAATACGTCCAGAAAACTAAAGTAAACCAGGTGCCATGCAGTGACAAGTGTTGACAAACTTACCTGTTGACTAGGTAACTAATATTAATTATGACCCTTTCATTGTCAGTATTCAATGTTATTTTTTATCTATTGAATTGTGTACTTAGATTAATTAAAACTTCTATTTACCTAGAAATTCTTTCTTCAATTATTGATCTGAAATTTTGGGGGCTCTGCTTATATTTGGGACAATAGAAAAGAACATAATGAATAGAAATGACAAAACAAAAATTAATGCAAAATTAATGCTAGATTTAGAGAACTTGAATGCTGTTAATACTATTTTTGAGATCAGTAATGCAACTAATGCTAAAATTGGAAATGATTGAAGCTGTAATTTGTTGCGTCTGATAATAGGGCCTACGTCTGGAAATACCAAAAATATGGAGAAATGTAACATTTGACGTGATATTTGACAAACTCTTCACTTCATATCATTGTTGTTTACTCAATTGTACATCATTCTAACACCATGGACTTGTTATCATCAACAGTTCCCTCGTGAGGAGTACAAGCCAGCGATTGATGCACCGCTAAGAACGTGTGGTGACCAGGGGCTGGCGAGGAGCGAGGTGGGTCGTTAGACACCACGATGGAAATATCAGAACACTAAGAGCCCACGGGAGGCGATTTAGTGGAACATTACGACTTGGTGCCAACTTTTGAACGGTATGAGATAACAAAGTTCTGAAAATGAAGAAACACGGATATTCCAATACCTTCAAGACTGTATAGGTAATAACTATTTATCTCGCACCTCACAATTATCAGGCGTATACGCTTGGAACATGTGTATTTTCAAGCGTATATGCGTGACAATCAGGCGATTAGAGATAATTAGTTATCACTTACACCATGTTGAAGGTCCTGTATGACAAATATCGGCGTCTCCTCGTTACAGAACGTTGACATCTCGTCCGTTCAAGAGCTTGTACTCACACCAGATGTGGTGCACGTTGTAGAGGCGCCCGATCTGCGAGAAGAAGGCTGCGAAGGGCTCGTCGTTGCTGCGGCGGTAGTTGATGGCGCGGGCCCAGTTGTTGCCCCACTCGATCATGGTGCCGGGCTTCAGGCGGTACGACCGGATCTCGTAGATGTTGGGGGTCGCGCGGGCCGTGATGGCCGGCCAGTAGCTGAACGCAAGCACGTACTGCAGGTGGCGCGACCGCAGCAGGCCGCCTCGCTCAACCTCCAGCGCAACGTACTCCTGCACACACATCAACGCTTTCAAACATTTACCAAGCAGAGCTGACTAATCATGCATTTTAATTGTTGATTTGAATTCTTTTAATGACATTTCTATGATGAACGTTGGTAATTTATTGAACAGTTTCGATCCACTATGATGCAAGCCTCTCTGATAGATAGTTTTATGGTGTTTGTCTAGTTTAATGAGATTTTTGTGTCGAGTATTGTGACTGTGTTCTAGGGGGGGAAATTCGTGGATATTAGCTTTGACAAATGTTAGTACCTTAAATATATATGTACACGGCAATGTCATAATTTGTAACTTGTAAAAAAAGTGGTTTACAACTTGGCATTGTTGGTACAGAGGTAGAAGTAGACCTCCAATTCGATTTCATAATTAGATGAGCGTAGCAAAGATTTTCATTCCATATACCGAAAAATTTTGGGCTTGGTTTTTATGTTTGTTTTTTTTTTCGTGTAATTTTGTACGCGGCATACAGGTCAGGAATAAGTTTCAATCAACTCGAAATTTTTTTCCTAAATTGGTGTTATACCAGAATAGGTTGGGATTGTTTTTCAGAAAAATCGGTCAAACGGTGTCTCCGGAAAAAAATTGGAAAGTATGGAAATTCCCCATAAGAATAGGCCGGGGAGAAATACTTGGAAAACCAAAATTTTCCAAAAGCTCTCAAATTTATACTGAATGTGGAAAGATCTATCATACATATTTTAAGCGATTTGTGATACAATCGAATGTGAAACAACGAAGAAAACTCATTTTTAATGTTCTTTTTTACACATCAATAAAAGCAATTAAGAAAGCAATTAAGAAACTATTAAATGTGAGCAACAAGTGTCACCAATAAATTAAAACGTTTAAAATCTGTGATGGATATGAAGAAGGCACTGGTAAAATTGTTTGGAAACCAAGGTCCATATACCAACAGACAGCCGCAGTTCTTAAACCTTCGAAGTGATCCATGGCCTGTATATGTACATTGAGCTGACAAAATATTCTTAATTCTACATTTCCATACTTCTAAGCTCATCTCACAACGCATATAAGGCGTTTTCCTAGTTATTCTAATTGCTGTCTTTTGCAGCTTGAAAGTATCATTCACATTACTAGCATTACCCCAGAATTCAATCCCGTAGCTCATGATTGAATGAAAATATGCAAAATAAACCATTTTAAGTGTAATAAGATTTGATGTATTTGATAGATTTCTAAGCATAAAGCAAGCTGAGCTGAGTTTCGAGTTTATAAAATTCAAATGCTCGTTCCATTTCATTTTATTGTCTATTTGTAGCCCTAAAAATTTCGTACTGATTGAGAAGGGAATTAGTTCGCTATCAGCTTGTATTTGCATTAGATTTGTATTTTCCGTGTTAAAATGTACAAGGTTCGTTTTCTTTCGATTCAGGAAAAGCATATTGGTTGTAAACCAATTGGAAAGTAGTACCACCGTGTTGTTTACTTTGTTTTCTAAATCTTCAATTGAATTGGCCTTCACAATGGCATTTGTATCATCAGCAAATAATACTACATCAACAAGGGGACAACTTACATTTTTGGGCAAGTCATTTATATAGACTAGGAAAACGCCTCATCTGCGTTGTGAGATGAGCTTAGAAGTATGGAAATGTAGAATTAAGAACATTTTGTCAGCTCAATGTACACTCGACAGCACAAAAAATGGGATTTCAATGTCCCTAAGTCAATGCTAGTCGAACAGGTAGTATCGCATTTCAGACTGGTTTTTACAGCCCTGTGATTGGCTGATAAGGGTGGAATACGATGACAAGAGAAGCATATCACGTGATGACCAAAGGTTGACCTGACGATGGAACACAGCGTATAGACTGGGTTTTATCCTAATATGTCCATGCAGTCTGTCTATATGTTACAAAGAAATTATAATCAGAATCAGACCTAGTGGGACTCTTTGCGAAAATGAAAAGAACGTATGAGAGTTGATTCTGCGAATTTTACGTGTCAATTTGAATGTTGTGATCTGCAACCTCAAAAAGTGACGACGCTCACTTTCAAAGCGCCATGGCGCCTATGGATGACATTTTTTTTTTAAGTATCATATTAGGAATAATTGCGTGAAATGTGCTGAATCGAATGATATATTCGTCCCTTCTTTTGTTCCCTCTGTCCCTTCCTGAGAAAATGGATCTCACCCTAAATGAAGAACAGCTATAACACTTTTCATTTCACTTTGATTTATTCATATTAGTGATGCCTTCGGGTAACAAATTAGGAACCGGGTACCCGCCGAAATTACCCGGGTAATTTAAAAAACTAAATAAAAATAAAAACTAAAAACTATATGACTATATATGCTTCTCAGTTCTCGGTAAAGAATAGTATTTGGCATGGCAACTAGAGAGCGGTTGACAGGAGAGGGATTCAGTACACTGCACGTGTGACCACAGATAACGGTAGGTGGTGCGACTAGATTTGACGAGCGCATTATGACAACTTGAGGGAGGTCTGGGAAGGTAGGTGAAAAAACTTATGTAGAATGCGAAGTTGATTTTCTCTCGGTAGCTTGAGTGATTTATAAAAGTTATTTTCTATATTATAGGTACTGGTTAGCACAATTACCCGGAACCTAGACGGGTACCCGGGTAACAGAATATTACCCGGGTAATGCATTACCCGTACCCGACCCGGGTACCCGGGTACCCGAAGGCATCACTAATTCATATCTTTGGGGGTTGAATTCGTTGATTTTGGTTCGAGTAATTTTGAGCTCTTCATTAGAACTGATTTTCTGAAAATAACATTCCGTAACATTTATTTTTCCCAAGTCCAGTATTACGCTTTAAAGCTACTCACATTGAACCACTGTTTAGTACAGAACATTACGTTTACTTTACAATAAAGCTAATACTTTTCTGTTCACTTCAAGGCGCGAGCAGGATTCACTGGTTTAGTAATTATTTTGAACAATGCATTTGTCACGTCGAGATAGACCCATGTTGTTTTTTTAATTTTTGTCGTTATCTTCTGCAAGAATATACTTCACCCCAATGAAAAATGATAATATTTGCATTGAAAAATTGTATGTGATTTTATAGGATGACCGCAGGTTTTACCTACCTCGATTACTCATTTCAATTAATTAATTCATATTAACATCGCCGCACAGTAATGATAACGAAGATCTATTGACGTCGGATGAATGATTTATTTATTTATTTATTTATTTATTTATTCTCCATTTGATCAATACAGTGTACCAATATAGGATTCGTCATACTAAAATTAAACTAGAAATACTTATAAAGTTAGATAATTATTTTACAGTTGTGTAAACAGTTGTGTATAGTAAGAATATACAGAACAACTATTAATAGTACCGGTAAATAGTAAAATTATATACATGGAATACGGTATTGAAGAAAAATTAGTTACATTGAATACTAAAGAAAGGAGGGAAATCAGCCAAGTTAATGGTGAAAAGTAATTATAAACATTGAAAATACTAAAAAACAAGGAGGGATAACGGTTTGAAGTGTGAAGTGAGGCTAGAGTCAAGGACTTTTGATGAACTCATTGATGCTATAGAATGGATTTAATAGGAGATATTTTTTGAGTTGAGTAAGGAATATGCTGAGTGGTTTGGATTCGATGATGTAAGATGGGAGGTTATTGTATAAGGTAGTGCAGAGGTAGTGAGGGCTTTTGGTATACGAGGAGTGACTGTGAGATGTGACGTGGATAGACTTACTGCTTCTAGTTGTGTAAGTATGAACGGAGGAATTTAAGGGGAATAGTTCAGGGTGAGAGCGAACGAAGGAGCAGGCTGCAAGAATCAGGGTGGAGGTAAGAGTCAATATCTTCAGGTCAACAAAGTGTTGTCGACATGAACTGCGACGAGATATACCGACAATTATGCGTAAGGCACGTTTTTGGAGAATGAAGATTCGGTTGGCTTGGGGAGAGGCCCCCCAGAAAAGGATACCATAGGACAGAAAAGAATGGAAGTGAGCATGATAGGTGAGTTTGAGAGTATGGGGGTTAACTATTTGTTTCAGGCGTCTGAGTAGGGAGCAACATCTTTGGATTTTAGCGGATGTAGTTTCGACATGAAGTGACCAATCTAGGGTGGGGGTTATGAACAAGCCGAGAAATTTAGTGGAGGGGGTAGTGTGAATAGATGTGCTGTCTAGTTTGATGAGGGGGGTAAAGATGGGGGTATTTCTACGTGAGTGGAAGTGGACTAGGACAGTCTTAGTGGGTTGCAGAGCTAGACGATTATTTAAGCAGTATGAGGACATGAGAGAAGTTTGGGTATTGGCTGTGGAGATTAGGGGAGTGAGCGAATGTTTAGGAGCAGTGATCAGATGACTGGTGTCATCTGCATACATGGAGAGAGTTCCCGTGTTGAGAAGTGATGAAAGGTCGTTGATATAGGCTAGGAAGAGAAGAGGACCAAGGACAGATCCTTGTGGTACTCCACTAAGAACAGTGAGAGGATTAGAAAGAGTTGGAGTAGTGTTGGACGAGGATTTTATCTTGACAATCTGTGTGCGGTCTGATAGGAAGGAGGAAATCCAATCGTTGGCAGTACCACGGATGCCCAGGTTATTAAGTTTGGAGAGAAGAAGTTTATGGTCAATGGTATCGAAAGCCTTGCTGAGGTCATAGAAGAGACCGACAGCATGGTCACCTTTATCAAGAGAGGAGTAGAGGGGAGATAAGAAGCTATAGATGGCGGTGATAGTGGATTTATTTTTTTGAAAACCATGTTGGTGCTGAGTTAGGATGTTATGCTTGTTGAAGAAAGAGGTGAGACGGTTAAGCATAATTTTCTCTAGGATTTTTGAAAAGGACGAGAGAAGGGAGATCGGTCTATAGTTGTTGACATCGGATTTGCTACCTTTTTTATGGATTGGGATGATGACGGCCTTTTTCAGTTCTGAAGGGAAGATGCCAGTGGATAGAGTGGTATTGACAATAAGAGAGAGAGGATTGGCTATGAAGGTTATACAATTATAAAGAAGAGAGGCCGGAATGCCGTCGAGTCCGCTGGAATGCTTACCACTGAAAGAACGAGCAGTATGAATGATTTCGTCAGGGGTGGTCGGATAGAGAAAAATACTAGGTCTATTGGTAGGAATAGGTGAGCAAGGAGGATGAACAATTGAAGGTGAGGCAGGAAGAGGAGAAGCTACATTTCCTGAACTGATGAAAAAGGAATTGAAAGTGTCTGAGAGGAGGACTGGATCAGATATCGTTTGACCATTGATGGAAAGCGACACATCTGTTAGGGTTTGCGGAGGGGAGGAGTGGGACTTGATAATGTTCCAGACTGATTTATTTTTATTTCTGGAGGAATGGACCATGTTGTCATTGTGGACTCGTTTTGCGGAACGGATGTTGTGTGAGTGGATCTTTTTGAGTGATAGGTAGCGGGTTCGTAATTCGTTGTTAGTTGGACTAGATCGATAGAGTTGGTGGAGGTTCCGAAGATTGTTAGCATTAGACACAATCTCGGCAGTGATCCATCGGTTAGGTTGAATTTTGACGATTTTTTGTTTTTGAAGTGGAAAGGCAATGTTGAAATAATGGGAGAAGGTGTTAATGAAGGCTTTATACATAGAGTTGGGATCAGTCAAGGGGATGACGTTGTCCCACTGAATGGTTGAGAGGAGGGAGGAGAAGTATTCTCTGTTAGTGTCAGAAAAAGTTCTCTTTATAGCGTAGGTGTTGCCTGGACGGGATCCGTTGGAGGAGTGATTTAGGCGGAGACTAAGGGCAAGATGATCAGAGAGACCACTATCGAAGGTATTGCTGTGATAAAGAAGAGGGTCAAGTGTGGTAAAAATGTTATCGATTAGAGTCGAAGACGTAGAGGTAATGCGAGTAGGACAAGTGATGGTTTGATAGAGATTAAAGGAGTGAAGTAGGTCAAGGAATCTGGTTGTATTATGGCAGTTTTGGAAGAGATCGATGTTGAAATCGCCGCAGAGAAAGAGATGAGCTTTGGGGAAACGCTTTGAGAGGTTAATAAGGGTTTCGTCTAGGGATGAGAGAAAGGTGTCGATGTCACCAGATGGGGATCTGTAGATGGATAAGATTAGATGTGTGTTGTTGTTCGTCAACCAGAAAGCAGAAGAACATTCAAAGTCAACATCAACACAGAACTTCTCGATGTCTGGAATCGGTTGGAGGTTGAGGGAGGGTTTGGAAAGAATAGCAACACCACCGTGAGACGAGCTAGATCGAAAAAAGAAATTAGTGTTGCAATATTCAGGAATTATAAAAGAGGTAGTGTCGTTGGGCGACAGCCAATGTTCAGAGAGGCAAAGGATGTCAGGATTAGAATTTGTTGTGAAGATTTCTAGTTCTTCCAGTTTATTTCGAGCGGATCGGATATTTAAAGAGATAATTAAGGTATTTATGGGGGCACTAGGTTTGGGGGATGTAGGGGGTTTTAGCGGACAGACTATGTGTTTGTTACGCCTGTTGTCGTCTGGCGAAAATCCGTCACTTGCTTAGGGAAGTTGAACCGCTTTATGCGGATTCCAGAGGGCCAGAAATTGTTTACTTTCACTTGGTCCAAGACCTCAATGTTTATTCCTACTTTGAATGAGTTTGAGCGGTCACCATTCCATATTAGTTCACATGTGAATTCTTGCCCGGGCAGTTTATCACTGAGGTATGCGGTGACATCTTCCTGTGTAGTAGTTGTGCTAGCTCTTGAGATGTGGAGCCAAGCTTTTTGTTGGACTGAGGCAAATTTGTGATTGGTGCCTCCAGACCCAATGATCGCATTGTTGTTGTTTTTGGCATGTTGATTCTTCTTCACTGTTGTCTTCTGTGATATAACCATTTGAAAGCCATCCGAGTCCGTGTTGGACGGAGCAGATGTACCGGTACCGGTAGCCTTATTATCAGTATTTATCTGAGGGGTAGTTCTTCGGTTGGTCTTTTCGTGTTTGTTAAGGTGACATATTCGAATTTTTATATTCGTACCTCTGATCGCCTCTTCTAGGAACTTCTTAATACGTGCCCACTGCAATTGGTCCCTGTAGCAGCCTATTCTATTCATTGCCAGATTAGTTATGTTGTAATCCACGCAATGCGAAATCATTTTTTCGATGCAAGTTTTAAGGGTCGTTTCCTCTAGCTTGTCATTGAATCTTTCCTTTGAAATGAGGTTATAAATGAACCCTGCCTCGGTCTTTACCGCCAGGCAGTCCCCAACTGCCAGTTCTTTGGTGCGTGCTTCAACAATAGGAAACTTGTTCTTAAATTGCTCAGCTAGACCTCGGCCCATATAAAAATCGTTTGAGATGCACAGGGCATAGGATGTTAGTGGTTGTTTGAATATGTCCTCTTCGATTTCAATCATTTGGTCTTTGGGGTTTAGGCCTATCTCGCGTATGATGGTATCTTGTAAACCTCCTTGCTCAGAGATTTTGAGAGCAACAATATTTTGTGCTGTACCTTTTTCATTACCGGTACACTCTGAAATTAGTTGTTGAGAACTTACTTGTGCCTCTTGTATAATTTGACTCTCTTGCAGCACTGGATTTCCAACATAGCCAGCATCTACTTTATCAGCCAGTCTAGTTTGAGATCGGTTGGTTTGTGATCGAGTAACACACGATATATTGGCTGGGATGTTAGGCCTAGGCATTTGCTTCATTGCATCGTCTTGAGATTGATTGGTGTGAGAATGGTTAGTCCACATGGTATTGGCTAGGGTGGCAGGTAGGCCTACATTAGACATTTGTTGCTTCAAGTTATTTTGACTCACCAAGTCTGTTTCTTTAATTTCTTGAGTGTGCTTCTCCAGTTTCCTGGTAATGGCTAGGATTTGTGTCACAAGTGAGGTTAGATTGGTCCCCTGGGCACATTTCCTACATTGCCAGTATATGCATTCATTTTCAGATATTATCTTGTATTCGATATCATTGAGACTGCAACACCTGAGATGGAAGGTTGCTCCACACATTGCATTACAATATATTGACTTTTCACTTTGAAAAATCACTTTTGAGCAGGAGCTACAACACATAAGGTGTTGCTTGTCCGCCATCTTGAAGCGTGTTCCTGTGAATGATGAATGATGAATGAAGTGACGGGATAGTGGGAAGGTAGTGGTCGTGGCCTGTATTGTAGGAACCATACCAGCATAATTATACCAAGGCAACAGTGGGAAACCACCAAACATTGCGTGGACTTGATTTTCTTCCAGTAACTTCTCATTGGAAGTACCGCAGTTCAATGTAGTAGATATTTATTCTAACTTATTCTTATGATATTGAACACAATCGATTCCTCCCTCCTCTCCTGCCTTGTATTCGTTATACTGAATATCAAATTATGAGATCTAATTAGAAAATTATTCTATCAGGCCAATTGAATTATTATAAAAATATGTCTTCATATCACGAATTTCAGCTCTTATTGTTTCAAGATTTCCTAATGACCCGACTGAAGAATTAGGGGTCTTAGATAAAATATGTAACACATATATTACAATTTAAATGAATGTTGTTTATTTACTTATAAAAAACAATACAAGAGGAGCAGAGCACCCGTAGGTGGTTACTCTATGAGGGTCCGTAGACAACTAAAGTTTGGTTATAATTTTGACACAAAGTTTGCCGAAATATCAGACAAACACTTCAACCTATTGGCTACTTACGAAATGGTACAGAATGATTGGTTGCTGGACTTGACCTAAATTGACTGCGCCTCCCCCAACAACATCATTGACAACAATTTCCGACAAAAGACTATTCTAAAAGAAGCTAAGTGCTGATGGACGAACCTGGTTGTAACTCAAATTTAGATAACAATGTTTGGAACGAAGAAATGACAACCAGTATACAAGAAACCATGAAATAACAATAATAATGCATCCTCAATAAAACTAAAAGATGCTTTTCATATTTTGTCGGCATTACAACGAAAGGTTTACAAAGAATACAAAAAGGTGATAAAATATTGAATAGAAAGACCAGACGGCATGCTAGGGTGGTCGAGGATGGATTTGGGGTCATCACATTGTTTTGTGTATTACATCAGATTCTATTTCCGATTTTCAAAAATTTCGTCGTCTAAGATAATTTTTGTTTTCATCTATATTTAACAGTAGGCCTATTTGCATTACATATTTTGACTTCTATCCTTATATTGTTTCGATCATTCAGTTTTATAGACAAATCTGTCAATTTCTTCAGTGCAGTTCTTGTCAGACTTATGCAAGACAATGTGCATACTTTCCATTGATCATATTAGCTGCGTTCTTCGTGATCAAGAAAACGTGTAGCAATATGTAATTTTGAATTGATTCATGAAGTAGGCCCTATTCAATTTTCCAATAATATCCCGTTTGGTGTCAGTCAGATTATAGGCCTACATCCTTCTATGATGTTCCACACAATTTACTGCACCAATATATGATTTCTTGGATGAACCTCTCCTCTCTTGCTTTCTTGTGACAGATCAAAAAAGTGTCAATATTAATAACCTGTAGCGTCGATTGAGTTGTTGAAATGTAGATTGTATCCAATAAACTATTACATTTGGAAATAGAGATACACCAGTCAATTGCCTGATATTTTTAGATTTAATTCAGCTTTTCTCCGATTCATTTTGAAAATGAGCCAGTTTTGGTATTATCCCTTTATGAATGTCATGGGCCTAATGTGCGTAATCACGGATCATAGATAAACCGGTACTTTCTTTGAGGTATATCTTTGGTTCATGGAGGAAGCCCAATATATTACGTCTGCAATGTATGGACGCAAATATGTTGTTCGTTGCAGTTTATTTCCAATAGCGGTGATAACAGTACCACTGATATTTCGGAGAAGAATCCATTTCAGTTTCAAAACAGTCCACGCATGGTTCAAACTTGATCAAATTTTTGGTAATTCCAAAAAATGATCATTTTCATTGGGATATATCATTTTCGGTTTGATGTATCCCAAGTGAAACAAATAAAACCAATCGATCACTGTTCTTTTCAATTTTTCAATTTCCTCCACATTAATATTATTTTCTTTTTTTGAATTAGGGTTGAAATTTGGTTTTCAAGCAATTTAGTTCATGGTGAATATTGAATCGAGATCTAACGTTGATTCGTTCATGTATATAGGCATATAACGTAATGAATGAACGATTCGCACACTATACATAAAATCGAAGTTTTTATTTGACTTTCTCATAATGTTGCGCTGTTCCACATTCGAAATGGATAAACCAAAGAATTATTCCGAACGCATTATTATATTTCCATCTCATTATACATCATTCAGAGTCATGAAAATGGGATCAAATGAAATTAACAGAAGGATGAAAATCATCATTTGTAATAAAAAAAAAAAAAAATGACCAACACATTTTGATGGTGGTGAAATATTCTGAGATGAGCTGCGTGAAACAAACTATTGACTCATTTATTACAGAAAACAATTCTAGCGATTAAATTTGAATGTTATAGAAGGTTAATTCAAATGTTCAATTTATTTCTTATTCGGTGATTTTCTTCATCAGAATACTTGAAATCCCTTAGAAAAACAAGCAGAACTTGAACGCAGCAGAAGTCAATTACTGACCAAAAAGAAACTACATTATCAGGATGGCAGTTGTGATATGAAAAGTCGGGCAAAACATTACATGAAGATGTAAAACTTTACAATTATTTGCAATTTATATACGTTCTATATGCATCATCTAAAACGACTAATTAGGGTGATTCTTGTATAATGTCGAGCAACTGTTAACGGAGAAAAATAGTTCGAAATCTATATGGAATAATACTTCTCGTTATTGAAATATTGAGTGAGTCAGCAAATATCGAGTTGGTTCCACGGTAAATCAGGTTTCAACTTGAAAATATTATAAACAAAATCGAGTATCGCACATGTGAAAAGCACGTGTAGGGGTAGTATGTAGTATGTCAACAATAATGCAATCAACCAATCAGCTGATAGCAGAAACTGTTCCATAACCCTCTACTACACAAGAAATAAACGTTGACTGACGGACTTGGAAAGTCAATCCCACTTTTTGTGCGGTCAAGTGTACATATACAGGCCATGGATCACTTCAAAGGTTCAAGAACCGCGGCTTGCTGTTGGTATATGGACCTTGGTTTCCAAACAATTATACCAGTGCCTTCTTCATATCCATCACAGATTTTAAACGTTTTAATTTATTGGTGACACTTGTTGCTCACATTTTATAGTTTCTTGATTGCTTTCTTAATTGCTTTTGTTCATGTGTAAAAAAAGTACATTAAAATGCGTTTTCTTCGTTATTTCACATCCGATTGTTCCATAAATCGCTTAAAATAGGTGTGATAGATCTTTCCACATTCAGTATAAATTTGAGCGCTTTTGAAAAAAAAAAATTCCAAGTATTTCTCCCCTGGCCTATCCTTATGGGGAATTTCCATACTTTCCAATTTTTTTCCGGAAAAACCGTCCGACCGATTTTTAAGAAAAACAATCCCAACCTATTCTGGTATAACACCAATTTGTAAAAAAAGTTTCGAGTTGATTCAAACTTTTTCCTGACCTGTATGCCGCGTACAAAATTACACAAAAAAAAAAAAAAAAACATAAAAACCAAGCCCAAATTTTTTTGGTATATGGAATGAAAATCTTTGCTACGCTCATCTAATTAGAAAAATTAGAGGGCCCAATGTACTTCCTTGCGGTACCACACAAGAAATGTTCCCGAATTGTGATAAATACATTTCCAGCTTTCCTGTGACGAAATTCTGATATTTAATTTCTACTGCTTGCTGTCTTCCCTCTAAGTAGGACCTAAACCATCAACCATGCATTTGCAATTCCTCTGATTCCATAAAGCCCTAATTTTTCCAGGATGAGTGAGTGTTGAACCAGATCGAAAGCTTTAGATAAATCACAAAAGATGCTAAGTACTTGTTCATTCTTGTCAATTGATTTCAAAACAGATTGCGTAAGGGAATAAATTGCAGTCGATGTACTTTTACCGTTTCTAAATCCATGTTGCTCCTTGACTGAAGCGTTATTGTTGTCAAGAAAACCTTTCAGTCTTTTGAATACTATTTTTTCATATATTTTGGAAAAAGCGGGAAGGAGAGATATTGGCCTGTAATTATCTAGACATTGCTTACTACCACTTTTATGCAATGGAACAATTTTAGTTGTTTTTAATTCACTTGGAAAAATGCCACTCATTAATGATTTATTAATGAGGAATGACAGCTGTGCACTAATATGCTGATAGGAGAGTTTTATTATTTTAAAGGGAATTGAATCGATATCAGTCGATGTTTTACTTTGCATTTCCTTGATAATGAGCTCTACTTCACCTTTGCTCGTCAGAAATAAGAACATACTGTTTGCAGGTTTTGGCATTGAGTCGGCTAATATTTGCATAGCATCGCTGTTATTGACATTAGAGTTATTGACCTTAGATGTTTGTTAGAATTTACTGGAAATGTTTAAAACGTAATTATTAAATTTGTTAGCTACACTGTTTGGATCTGTTATTTTTACATAATTATCTAATATTTCAATATTATTTTCTGACTGTCTCTCTTTACCTGATTCTTTCTTAACTATATTCCAAGCTGTTTTAATCTTGTTATCCGAAGCTGCAATTTCATTTTCAATTTGAAGTTTTTTGGCTGCGATGACTATTTTTTTGAAATAATATTTATATTTTTTGTAGTAATTTTTCGTTGCTGTTGACTGGTCACAATTGAACTTATTTAGCTGATGTAAAAATTTAAGTGTCGCACATGACGTTATAATGCCTTTTGTTATCCAGTTTTTATTGCGTTTCTTCGGGTTAGCATAGGACAATGGAAAAGATACTTCGAAATGTCTAAGAAATGTTGTGTGAAACTTATCGTAACTTTGGTCTGTACTAAGTGTTCCGTCGTAAATCTCCGCCCACGACTGATTTTGTAGGCGATTAAAAAACGCATTCAAGTTATTTTCATTATATTTACGTGAGGCTACTTTAATAGTTTTTGATCCTGTATTAATAACCCAAGGAATAGTTATAATTTGGGTTTCGTGATCAGACAAGCTTGCGGATAGAACTTTTGCGGTGTATAGATTGCTATCAATGTTGGTTAAAATATAATCAATCGCTGTTGCTGTTTTTTTAGTAATTCTTGTTGGACATTCTGTTGCAGGTCTCAAACCGTATAGTTGCATGGCGGCACACAACCGCTGTTTGCTGCTGCTGTTGTTCAAATAGTCTATATTGAAGTCACCGCATACAATGATGTTAATGTTAGTTTTGCCCTTCCCAAATATATTATCCATTGTGCAATTAAATTTAGAAAAAAATACGTCAAGGTCTCCATCTGGAGATCTGTATAGAGAAACAACCAGTAGTTTCACTTGACTGTCGACTTGAACTTCTTTAGCGGTACATTCAAAGTTTTTGTCTACGCTAAGTTTGTCTATTTTAGAATATTTAATGCCTGCAATATTTTCTCTAACATAAATGCACACACCACCGTGTGTTAGGGTCTTTCTATAATATGATGATATGTTGACAGAATTCTTGAAGGGATATGCTTGATGTTCTTCTTTACATTTAAACCAATGTTCCGTAAAAAATAATATTTTTGGTCTCTCACTCACTTCAAAATCGTTCAGAAATAGTTCTACGTCAGTTATTTTGTTATTTAGTGATTGGCAGTTTTGGTTCAGTATGCAGAGTGTCTTCTTGTCCTCTAGGTCCTGGTCCTCGAAAAAACCGATTGGAAGAAGTTCCAGTGTCAGTGTCACTGTTCGAAAGCGATCTTGTTATAATAGTTCTTCTTGATGACAGGGGCGACGTTCTCTTATTTGGCTCGAACTGATGCATTTCCAAATTGGAGTCAAATACAGAATCATCCGTTAGAACATCATGACATTTTGAGGTAGATGCATAGGCCAAGGGTAGCCCTTCTCCTTGGTCTATGATAGGTGTTGGCCTCACTTCATTTGGTGTACTCCTATTGATCTTGTCGTCATTTGTATTAACTATACTGGTCTTCATGTGTTTTCCAAACTCTTCTAGTGAAAGTGATTTACCGTTTACAATTGCCCGATTTTGTCGTATTAAGACTGACTGACTATTCTTTTGACTTCTATTCTTACATTATTTACAGTCATAATCACTTTTATAGACAAATCTGTAAATTTCTTCAGTGCATTTCTTGTCAGACTTACGCAAGACAATGTGCATATTTTCCATTGATCATATTAGCTGCGTTTTTCGTGATCAAGTAAACGTGTGGCAAAATGTAATTTTTAATTGATTCAATGAAGTATTCAATTTATCAATAATATCTCGTTTGGTGTCAGTCACATTATACATCCTTTTATAATGTTTCACACAATTTACTGCACCAATATATGATTTCTTGGATGAACCTCCCCTCTCTTGCTTTCTTGTGACAGATCAAAAAAGGGTCAATATTAATAACCTGTAGCTTTGATTGAGTTGTTGAAATGTAGATTGTATCCAATAGACTATTCATAGTGAATATTGCATCGAGATATAACGTTGATTCGTGCATGCATGTAGGCATATAACGTAATGAATGAACGATTCGCAAGTATAAATGAATTTGAAGTTTTTATTTGACTTTCTCATATTGTTCACATTTGAAATGGATAAACCAAATAATTATTCCGACCGCATTATCATATTTCCATCTCATTATACATCATTCAGAGTCACGAAATAGGAGCGAATGAAAATAATAGTAGGATGAAAATCATCATTTGTGATTATAAAAGAATTTGACCAACACATTTTGATGGTGGTGAAATATTCTGAGATGAGCTGCGTGAAACAAACTTTTGACTAATCTCTTTCAGAAAACAATTCAAGCATTTAAATATGAATGTTAAAAGGTTGATTCAAATGTTCAATTTATTTCTTATTCGGTGAATTTCTTTATCAGAATACTTGAGATCCCTAAGAAACAAAACTTGTAAGCAGCAGAAGTCAATGACTGACCAAAAAGAAACTACATTATCAGTATGGCAGCTGTGATATGAAAAGTCGGGCAAAATATTACATGAAGATGTAAAACCTTACAATTATTTGCAATTTATATACGTTCTATATGCATCATCTAAAACGACTAATTAGGGTGATTCTTGTATAATGTCGAGTAACTGTTAACGGAGAAAAATAGCTCAAAATCTATATGGAATTATACTTCTCGTTCCTGCAGATGAAATATTGAGTGAGTCAGCAAATATCGAGTTGGTTCTAAGGGAAATCAGGTTTCAACTTGGAAATATTATAAACAAAATCGAGTATCGCACATGTGAAAAGCACGTGTAGGGGTAGTATGTAGAATGTCAACAATAATACAATCAACCAATCAGCTGATAGCAGAAACTGTTCCATAACCCTCTACTACACAAGAAATAAACGTTGACTGACGGACTTGGAAAGTCAATCCCACTTTTTGTGCGGTCAAGTGGACATGACGTACTTATTTCTAGACCCACTAAGCCACTAAAATGTGGTTTGTCTCTAGGTCTGTTTTCATAAATAATTTCCTTTCTCATTTTCCTGGATCACGTACATAAACTAAACATAATATATTTTCATGAAGTTCACAATTTGCATCAACTAATTATAATATACCGCATACATGAAGTTTACATACATTTAACTTATAATAACCTCTCTTCAAACTAAATGTTATGTTTACAATCTTTACGAAACATATTTATAGCAAAAAATATGAGTACCGAGAACACAATAACAAAAACATAGAAGACAATATTTAAAATATAAAAATTAAAGAAAAATCCAGCATATCATACGAGTTGCTCTGATGATAATTGATTTTTTAATAAAGTTTCAATTTCTGATATTTTGTGCGATAATAGAGGAGCAACCTGCATCCCGTAGGATTTTCGTGAAAGAGTATAGCAGTAAACGTGATTGTATTAAGATATACCATACGAGTATTTACCCTCTTCCTGGCACTTTGTCAGGTGCTGCAGAGAGCGTCGGTGGCGTCGCGCCGCTTTGAACTCTACCCGCCCCTATAACTTTCCAACGGTCAACTCCACAGAAAAGTTGTGTTCGGAACAGTTCGGATGGCTACTCAAGATGGTCGATACGAAGCGATCCGCCTGCGCCAACTGCTGTCATCCAACTAATCAAGTGTAACTGTGTAAAAACCAAGTGCACTTCAAAATGCAATTGTAAGTCACATGATTTGAGATGCACAGAACAATGCGCATGCACAACAGAAGACGAGGACAGAGAATGCCATAACACCATACCCGATAATGATTCGGAGACTGACGAAGAAGACGAAAATCACATCTAACAATGAGTTACGAATTTTAGCCCTGCATTCTTTTTTTACATCATTTACATCATCACATCATTTATTCTACATATGTCAGTTGTGTATCTTAAAGAAATGTTTATCAAATCCCACGTCTTTCAGAGAAAACCACATTCGCAATTCATTCAAGAGATATCGCTGTTAATGCACCGTCGCGACGCTCTCGACGCTGATTGAAGCATGTAGAAAAGTGATGTGAAAGTACAACCATGTTTGCCTGTCAATTGCCTACAATAATTGTCTCTTCCCAAAGTTTCGTTGAGTGAGCCTATTTGTGAATGATTGAATCACGATGAGAAGTAATGATGTAAGAGCACCAAAATGTTCATCTATCCGTTATCAACAATTATTGTTTAAGGAATTTTCTGTGACGTGAGCCGTTCAGGAGATATCATTAAATTAGCGTTAAAAAGCCGTCGCGACGCTCTCGACGCTGATTAAATCACGATAAAGAGTAATGTGAGAGGACTGAATTGTTTGCCCATTCATTATCTACAATTATTATCAACACAACTTTTCTGTGGGGTTACCGTTCAGAAGTTATAGGGGCGGTTAGAGTTCAAAGTGCGTGAAAGCGGCGCGACGCCACCGACGCTCTTTGCAGCACCTGACAAAGTGCCAGGAAGAGGGTAAATAGTCGTATGGTATATCTTAATACAATCACGTTTACTGCTATACTCTTTCACGAAAATCCTACGGGAGATAAAAACAGGCAGCTTGCTCCCCTACTACAAAGAACTTACTTCCGTTGACAAAGTATTAAATATTTTTGGATTTGAAAATCTTTTGGTTTGAGTACCGTCGTTATTATAAATATCCTGAGGAAGAACAAATCTGTCAATATTTCTAGTTCGATAATGATGCTGGAGATTGATTTTAAATTCTGTTGAAAAGCAATTTGTTGTTATTAATATGAATCTATGTAGTTGTTTGACTTTTAAAAAACTGCTTTGAACGGATGTATTTGCATTAACTGGTATCATAATTTTAGTAGGAGTAGTAGTGTTTATTCCTTTAACCCTCTTGCGAGGAAATCGGTACCGGTACACAAATGACATATTTTACAATCTAACTTATAGATAACATTGAATGCCTGAGTGTGGCAGTAGCAGCATTCACAAATTATCATTGAATGAGTGATTGCAGTATACTAGACAAGTAGTACAACAAATGATACAATCAAAGAACTACATAAACATACATAACTAGATACATACTATACATAATCAATTGAATAGCACAAAAAAAGAAAATAATTACTGGAAAGCCGCTACACATTAATAAGTGATATGAGATCCAGCATCAACAAACTCTTGCTCAGAATAGAAGCTATTGATTGTAAGCTCTTTGAGGAGTGATCTGCACTGACCTTGTCCTGCCTCAAGGTCAGCCGTGCGTGGTCCATGCTGGCGAAGCCGCCCGTGTATCTCCACAGCTGCAGGGCCTGGTCAAGGTCGCCGACCTGCACCGTCCAGCTGCCCACAAGGTCACAGCTGAGCTTGCGCGACTCCACCAGCTTCACGCTGGCCTCGCTGTAACAAGTCAACGCAGTTCTGTCAACTCGCTTTACATCCACCACTTGATCACTTGCTGAGGTATTGCATCGTGTGTGCTATCCATGTGGCTTTGAGCCAAGGGCCGGTATTACGAACGGTTAGTTAGTGGATCAACTACATTTTATTTGATTCAATTAACAGTTACCTTAATCCCGGTTTCACGACTTACTGTTACTGGACTAAAGTGGCATAATCATTGGTTACCTCTACTACTGCACCGACGTTGGTTTAGCGGTAACTAACTTTAATTATTTACCATAGCAACATGTTTGTGATACAAATCAACAACATGGCCACCGAAATTTGACAGTTTCAATTATTATACCTGCTGATTTTGCTTGTGTTTCAATTTATTACATTAATTTGCTTACATTAATTATGGAAGTCTGGGACTTCGAAGAAGACTCAGACGAAGACTACGTTATTTTAGCAGAATATGCGGAAAGGGCAAGAAAGGCGAAATATGTACGCCCACGTCCTGACAATTTTGATCAGTGGGACGACGAGGAATTTATCATTGGTTTCAAGTCAACGAAACTCACTGTTGTACGTCTTCTGGGTGGAATAGAAGACCAAATCGAAAAGGAAAACATTGTATACATATTGATGGACCATTGATTCTGATTTTATTCATGCACTGGCAACTCAATGGAGTAGGGCTCTAGGCCGAGGCTGAATCTCATGTTATCTACAACATCTTTCAACGGGTTTTCATTAGAGAGTATGTATTATTATGGCCGGTGTATCCATGGCCTAGTGATTTCAGTGTATTTGCCTACACTAAGCTATGATTTGTTTGCTAGGAATCAGTCGGCCAAGCTGCTGACACGTCGACTGCTTGCAGCATCGTACGGGACGCACGCTCGACTGTACCCACGTTAAAGTGCAGTCTCCAGGTAAACGCTCAGCGTACTCTACTTATTACTCGGTGCCTACCAGCATTTGATCAGACAATTCAACAACGTACTGTGAATCTCCGTCATCGTACGATTGATAATTGGCTATGGACAATAATTGTGAACGAGAATATTAACACAGTTTTGTAAGCTATTTACCCACTTATTCCAACATCTAAAGGGAGTGCTTACACGGTGCTTACACAAGGAGCTGTCAACTTTTCACTAAATTGAACCCCCTTAACAATGGTCAAATCAATCAAATCTTTATTCGGTCTGCGTGGGCAGGGGGGGTTACCTTCCGGTGGCAGATGGTAATATCTACATAGTTTTGTTCAATAACTAAGAGTATAAGGCCCGGTCTTATGACCTCCCTCTAAAACTAGTCGCTAACTATCTACAAGTTAAAATTAGCGACTACTTAAACTTAGAAGCTGTCTTGTGATGCGAATATACGTTGCCGCTAACTAGAGGCTACTTTAGAATTTGTCGCATGTTATTTGCCACAGTTGGCAACATTGTCTGGTTAATTTCGTGGCCCCATTGGCGGTGCGCTAGCTTCAAGCAGTTAACAGGCATTATATAAAATAGGAGCCAAGCGACCGCAGCTCGAATTTTACGTCTGTGACGATTGTCGCAAATTATTGGATATTGTGAAAAGATACGATATTATTTTCTATTGTTGTGTATTATTTTCATCTTATCTTATTCCTTTAAATTTCTAATTTTTATTTACTTATTAATTTGATTTTGTTGATAGGTTCCACCAGGCTAAATGAACTCTTATTATTTTTAAATTTGAATTGAATAAACTGAAAAGCAACAAGGATTATTATTACGGTACTAGCATCATTATTATCGCATTTCAATTATTTCAAAATCCTGGAAATGCCAAACAAGTAACTGGACGAGGAAATCTCAGTAAATAAAAAGTCAGCTATTTAATAACGTTGTGTTTGATTATGCAGTCATTACTCCTCATTTTCATCTTCATCTAGGCCTACTATATGCAACGAATGTACAAACAAGAATTGAAGTATTATTTTTTATAATATCTGACAATCCCGATCAGTATCAAGCTCATCAGAATCACTATAGTCACTGTCCAGATTCATTTTAAACTAGGCAAACGCAGAATGTGCGTTGTGTGATGAGCAAGATATCTAGAAAGTGAAATCTAAAACTCTACACACCTTGATCATATAAAATGAACTTCATTCGATACCAACGAATCTAGGTAGACGTAAATTATCAATGCAACATTTTTCTGCTATTGTTTCTATTTATTCGATGAATAAAAAACATGTATTACATTATTTTCTTCGAAACGGCTGATCCGAATTGCATACAAATCTTTTATCATGTGTATGATTTCCGTATTCACATTCGAGGAAAATTTGAATTATATTGGAGAGATTTTATTTTTCAATTTTTTGCGCTCAGTCTAATCTTATAGGTCCGTACCCCTAGCACCCTCTTTCTTTATTCACGAATTTTTGGTGACGCCAAGCGTTTGTGCTGCGTTTGTGTTGGTTTGTGCCGTTGAAATTTCCGTTTGTGCTGCCCTCCTTCTGCCCCCAAATCGCATTTAAAAAAGGGGTGGCTAGAGGTACGCCAGCACCCCCTTTTAACAAATTTGAAAATTCATCTATGCCAATCGTTTGTGCCGGATTGTGCTGTTGAAATTTTCGTTTGTGCTGCCCTTTCTTCTGCCCCGAAATCGCATTTCAAAAAGGGGTGGCTAGGGGTACGCTAGCCCCCCCTTCACAATATTGCATATTTGAAAATTCCAATCTTTGTACTACGTTTGTGCTAGTTTGTGCCGTTGAAATTTTGGTTTGTGCCACTCTCTTTCTGCCCCCAAATCGCATTTCAAAAAAGGGGTGGCTAGGGGTACGCCAGCACCCCCTTTTCACAAATTTGAAAGTGCAACTACGCCAATCGTTTGTGCTACGTTTGTGCTGGATTGTGCCGTTGCAATTTTTGTTTGTGCCACCCTCCTTCTGCCCCGAAATCGCATTTCAAAAAGGGGTGAATAGGGTAGAATTCGGTAGGGTAGATTTCGGGGTAGAAGGAGAGTGGCACAAACGAAAATTTCAATGGCACAAACCAGCACAAACGTAGCTCAAACGATTGGCATAGATGAATTTTCTAATTTGTTAAAAGGGGATGCTGGCGTACCCCTAGTCACCCCTTTTTTAAAATGCGATTTTGGGGCAGAAGGAGGGCAGCACAAACGGAAATTTCAACGGCACAAACCAGCACAAACGATTGGTGTCACCAAAAATTTGTGAATACAGAAAGGGGTGCTAGGGGTACGGACCTTAATGTTATGGGGTTTTTGAAAACTTTGAGATGATGTTTCTAAAGAATGGTCCAACAGATATCATGTTGATCGGTCAAACCCTGCAACCTGTGCAGTGCTTACGACAAAAATTAATAATAAAAAAAAACGCACAGATAAAGCTCCGTAAGAGTAGAGTGGAAATCTTCGCTAACGAACACCTAAAAACTTATTGACTTCGTTTTGTGAGGTTATGTTGACTATTAAAGTGCTCGCTAACTCTTAGAAGGTGCTTATACCAGCCGCTAACTAACCTGTCTCTAAACTACCTTTAGTGACCAGTTAGCAAGTCACAAGACGCCTGCTAACGTTAGTAGGTTACTAAACAAAATTAAGTGGGTAGTTAAATATTTAGAGGGAGGTCACAAGACCGGGCCTAAGTCTACAGTCAAATAAAAAAGAATAATAAAAGTATATATTGGTCTAGTACTGAGTAAGCCTGAATATAATAATTCTCCATAAGATGTAAGATTAAGTGGTACATATAGAGATGGATAGTGTTAATACTTGACTACTGGTATATTTTAATATCTCACAGTATCTTTTCAGTTCACAGAGAAGTGTCTTAGGTATATCAGTGTGCTATAATGTATAGGTCTAAACTCCCAGCAAACAATCAAATGTAATAAATCACAATATTTATATCATTTTGTTAATTGTGCATTCGGTTTTTGAATTGTTTAGGGTCCTTTGTAGCCTGATTGACAGGTTGAAATATACATTATCTGTGCAAGTATGAAAATCATCTCCCAACCTGTAAGAATTTTAGTACCAAATACTTGGCTCTGATTACTTATTGAATCTATTACAAAAAAATGGTAATCAAAAAAGTAGAAAACTCACTATATAGTATATATATAGATAATAGCTCGATCGTAATATGCATATAGGCCTACTGTTTCAAATTTAAAGTCTTCATTTTGAGATTGAATGGGAATCTACACACCTACGTCAGATCTTACCCCCGACTCGATGAAAATTCCTTGCCGTCCTTCAACGACCCAAATTTCATTTTCAATGAACTAGGCAAAGGCAGAATATGCGTTGTGTGATGAGCGAAATATCTAGAAAGTAAAATCTAAAACTCTACACACCTTGATCATATAAAATATACTTCGTTCGATACCAGCGAATCTAGAGAGCCGTGAATTAACAATGCAACATTTTCGTGCTATTATTATCATCTATATCTAATTAATAAAAAACATGTATTACATTCTTTTCTTCGAAACGGCCGGTCCGAATTCCATACAAATTTTTAATTATTTGTATAATTTCCTTGTTCACATTTGAGGAGAATTTGAATTATAATGGAGAGATTTTATTCTTCAATTTTTTCTGCCCGTCCTAATCTAATGTTTTTTCTTTTTAAAAACTTTGAGATAATGTTTCTTAAAAATGGTCCAACTGATTGGATCGAAAAGCTATAGCGTTCTAAGTTGGATAAGTTTGCGTGTAAAAAAGTTTCATGTCGATCGGTCAAACCCTGCGACCTGTGCAATGCTTACAAACAAACAAACAAACAAAAAACAGAAGGACAAAGCTCCGTGAGACTTTGAGTGGCAATCTTTGCTAACGCTCATCTAAAAATATGTTTCAATTTTTTTCCGTGATGTTATTCACATTGTAATTTCTGAATTTTGAAACAGTAGTTTCTCCATATCCACTTGACCACTTGTTACCAAAACTAGACAATTCTGAGAACTCTTGAAATATTATTAGCCTATCAATAAATGAAAAATCAATCAATTGATTAATTGCTCAACTTATCTGAAAAAAATGGAAACAACAATGTCCAGTTTTATGATGGATAGAAGAGAAAAGAAGATTTGAAGAAAAATTAAAAAGAAGAATTGACGAGAGAAAATTAGTTTAGAGAGAACTTTTTATTCATGAAAAATATGAATTATGGTTTCAATACAGCTACATCGCGGACACGGAATAGAAAATCAAATACAAATGAGTGACAAATCATGTGGAGTAGAATAATAATTCAGAATTATAAGACATGGAAGACAACAATATTTAAAATCATTGATCAATGAATAACAATAAGAAATATGATTATGACGACTACTGTACTGACAGCGCAGAGGAAGGTCGTGTTCGCATTGAGCTCCGCAAAAAAAAATAAAAAATAATAATAATAATAAACCTACACATAGACATATACCAAAAAGGTTGTGCGTGCTGAGTATTTTGAGTGAATCTATAATAAGTTTATACAGTTATTGCGTTTATGCGTTCAATTACCACGGGTGAGAGACTTCATTTACGCGTGACTTTATTTATTGATGTGATATCTCCTAGAATAGAATTGTGATTTGTGAACAAGCGATCGGAGTTTCTTGATGTTCATTTCATCCGTTTTGAATAACACATTTCATTTTCACTGTGAATCGAGTAACGAAGATGCCTCCCAAGAAAGCAGTAATGGGAAGAAAGAATAGTAATTCTGATATGGTATTCGACAGTGATCTAAGTGTACCGGCCAAAATAAGTGACAAATTAACGGAGATAGCCGCAGGACTGCAAAGCGATTCAGATGTTGACTCAGTGTACAAGGTGTTGACCGAGGCAATCCGTGAGATTCTAACATCTTTACAAGGAATTACAAAAACTCTTGGTGAGCAAGCACAAACTCAGATTAACCTCTTGGAGGAAAATAAACTTCAAACTGTTAAAATTGAATCCCTCATTGGTGAAATCAGCAAATGTAAAAATATTAATCAAGAACTAAAATCTGATAACGAGAAGCTCACTGGCCGAATTAATGATCTGGAGCAATATTCTCACAATCATAACATTTAAATTCAAGGCGTGCCGTTTGATGCTAAAGAAGACGTTTATAGCATAGTGGCTAGCGTAGCGAACCTGCTGGGCTGTGACATCGGGGAAAACGACATTGACATTTCTCATCGGCTCGGGGTCAACAACAAGGTACCGAACAAACCACCATCAATAATAGCAAGGTTGTATTCGCGACGTGATAAAGAAAAAATTCTGGCTGGTAAAAAGGAGAAGAAGACGTTGCTCGCGAGCGAGATCGGCTATCATACAAACAGCCCTATATTTGTCAACGAGCACCTTACCCAGAATAATAAAAATCTCTTTTGGCTTGCTCGTAACGCGAGGCAGCAAGTGGGCTACAAATTTGCTTGGGTCAAAGGGGGTAAAGTATACTTACGCAAAGACGAACGCTCGCCTGTATTGACAATCACGAAGCCATCTGACATTCCACTGAGTTAGTTACATTTGTTTACTTTTGAGGAATTTGATCTAACATTATGATGGAATGTCACGACTGGCATGATCATTTAAAGCTCAACTCAAGTAATAATAATATTTGTGATTACGTATCGGAGGTTAATGCTCTGTATACAAAACAAAATGATTTGAAAATCATGCATCAAAATATCAGAAGCTTACGTTTGCACTATGATGAATTTTGCGTAGTTATTGAACAATTTAAATTTCAATTCGATGTTATTGTGTTGACAGAGACACACTTACTAGCAGAGGAGCCATTTAACTTACCGGGATATTCAACCTTTCTCTTTAATTCGAGGCATACAAATGCAGATGGATTGGCGATTCTAGTGAACAATCGAATTGATAACATGAAAATTATTACCGATGGTCTAATTGACAATGCAAATACCGTTCAGATTAGATTAACGTTTGAAAAAGAAACTTATAATATTATCTGTGTATATCGTTCTCCATCCAAAAACATTGCAAACTTTGTTAGTGACTTGGAAACTTTCTTAGCTGATCTTCCCACATTCAGCCACCAATTCATTATAGGCGATATTAATATCAACATACTAGGTGACAAACTCACTCAGAGTCAGCATGATTACCTAAACGTCTTATACTCAAATGGATTCATTTGTTGTATTTTGTCGCCTACAAGGGAAACATTACATAGCAGCACATGTATAGACCATATATTTCTTAAATCAAAGAGCATAAAAACCTACGTCACATGTGTTTATAGATCAGCTATTACAGACCACTATTCAATTATGTTCAGCTGGGACTCTAATGGTGATTATAATATACAAAAAACTCTGAAAATAAATAACGAGAATAAACAAAGTTATAAATCGAATATCTTGAATATAGATAAACTAACGACTAGTTTGCAATGTGAACAATGGGAAGATGTATACCAGAGTACTGATGTCAACGTCGCACTTGAACATTTTCATCTACTATTTCAAAAACACATAGATAAATCTACTGACAGTAAAATTCCAAAAATAAACGCCAAATTCAGGAAAATTAAGCCGTGGATCACAAATGGCTTAATTATATCAATAAGAAATAGAAAGAAAATGCATAGAAAAATTAAGAAATTGAATACCGATCCAAACAGTAATAAACAACATTTGCTAAGGCTGAAAGACAGATACAGAATATACCGAAATTTCCTCACTAAACTAATATATAATACAAAAAATGAATACTATGCTACCAAAATACATCAAAGTGAAAATGATCCTGGGAAAATCTGGAAATATATTAATGAAGTATGTGATAAGAAAAGTGTAAACACCAAAACAAACATAAATGAACTACTTGTTAATGGTAAATTGCATACAACAACAAATGATCCTCAAATGACAGTAGAAACTCTTGTTAACTACTTTTCGAATGTAGGCAAAGATCTGGCTGATGAAATTATTTCCTCTACCAATTTCCAAAATAATCATGCAACACAAAATTTAAATCATATACCAAGAAATATAAATTCACTCTCTCTAGCACCGGTTTCAGAATCAGAGATTGTGGAAATGATATTGAGTCTTAATGTCAGTTCAGCCAGCGGACACGATGGACTACAAGCCAGTACTATCATAGCAGTAAAACAATATATTGCAAGCCCCCTTAAACATTTATTCAATCTTTGTCTTGAGCAAGGTGAGTTTCCTCGAAATCTAAAAACAGCCATCATTGTACCTATATTCAAAAGTGGCAATAAAACCAGACCTGAAAATTACAGACCAATATCACTTTTACCGCATTTGGCCAAATTATTAGAAAAATGTATTAAAACCAGATTAAATTCATTCTTACAAAAATTTGATATTCTTTCTCCCAATCAATTTGGATTTCGCTCAAACCGTAGTACCAACGATGCCATTTATCAAATCACCAGCTTCATTTACGAATATTTGGATAAAACCGAGAAAGTTATCGCAGTCTTTTTAGATTTAGCAAAAGCCTTTGATACCGTAGACCATACTAGATTATTATCAAAATTAGAAATTATTGGTGTAAGAGGTAAAGCACTAAAGTTACTCGGAAGTTACCTCAACAATCGAGATCAATTAGTGAAATTGGGAACGACATATAGTACTAAAAAAAATATAAAATACGGAGTTCCCCAGGGAACGGTTCTAGGACCAATTTTGTTTAATATTTATATTAATGATTTATGTAACACTCAAATTGATGGTAACATTATAACCTACGCGGACGATACAGCTCTAGTATTCAGATATCCAAATTGGGATGGAGTCTACAGTAAGGCAAGTCGGTCATTAAAAGAAATCTATAAGTGGCTCAATAATAATACACTTACATTGAATGAAAATAAAACTGTTTATCTAGCAATTACTATAACCTCTAAAACACAGCCACCAGACAGTAAAATATTGAATCTTCACACTTCAGATTGCGCGATTAGTAATACATCTTGTCATTGCTATGAAATACAAAAAGTAAATAACGTAAAATACCTTGGAATAGTGATCGACAACAATCTACGATGGAAAGATCAAATCAATACTTGCGTGAATAAAACTAGGAGTCTTCTCTACCTTTTCTACAGACTAAGGTATATTATAAGTCGATCTTTGTTGCTACGTGTGTATAATGCACTAGCGCAATCTCTTTTTCAGTATGGTATGATTGGCTGGGGTGGAGCAAATAAGGTATACATGCAACCTCTTATAACTATTCAAAGGCTTCTGCTTAAAATCATTCTGAAGAAGCAGAAGCAATACAATACTAAACTAATTTTTGAAATGACCGGAATGCTAGATATAAGACAATTATTTATAAAAATAGTCATTATACATACATTCAAATATTTTAACATTTATAAACTTGAAAATAGACCACTTGCACATACAACTAGATCAAATAACGATCTATCTTACCCATTTAATTTAGACGTCCCTAGAAGAACTAAACTTATTGGCCAAAAACATGTAGATTACATTGGACCCTATATCTATAACAATTTACCTTTAGATTTACGAAAATGCTGGTCAATACATTTATTTAAAAAAAAACTTTATTGTTGGATGGAAGGGCCAGATCTAAACAACATATTGCAAACCATAGACTTCCTATAAACAAGAGCACAATGAGTACCAGGATTGTTATGTTAGCTATAGTTGTTGTCTGTAATTTTTCTGTTGTCATATTATACTATTCTCATTTAATCACATATTCATAAATATATATTCATTTCCATTTAAAACATGATCAATATCAATCATATAATCAATATATATTCATGGTATCAATGTTCATCTCACATATGCACCAATTAATAGTCATGTATAACTTCCATATAAATTCTTCCAATAATAATTAACCTTCTTTTCTTTTCGATCTTTTTTACTGTATTATTTATTGATTTTCAGCACTGTGCAACTTATTATTATTATTATTATTATCAAGAAAACTTGTTTTGCCAGCTGTAATTTTCATATAATTATTCACTTATATTTCCTCCTGCGCATATAATTCTTCCAGGCAGCCCGCACACAAGAGTTCGTCTCTTACGCGGGTTTCTTGTTGTATCAATATATGTAAATAATCATTTACAGCTGAATGATGAGTTCACCATATTTAACTATGTACCAGTATGTGAAATTGTGTTGTATAACAAGAATAAAATGATTTAAAAATGAAATGAATGAAAAATGACAAACAATTTCAAGAATGTGTGGGTCAAATAAGTTTTTTCTCAATTTGGCCAATTTGGTGAGCTTGGCCAATGCAAACGTTGGAATTGTTCACTATCCCTACAATTATTACCCTAAGATGAAATTAAGTTGAGGCTAAGTTAAGTTGAGGCTGTGAAGCTGAAATATTTTCAAGTTAAGCTGATAAAATGAAGACAAAATTATATTAGATATATTATTCTATATTATTCAATATCATAGCTATTCTCTTATGTATTGTTAACTCAATTGTTGTCTTAGCTATATTACTTATAATTAGTCTTAACTGTTGAGAAGAGAAACTCAGACACTGTATTGTATAATACAAATCTGTTTCAATAAAGAATAATAATACGGTAATTGCTCATGAGTTACATGATGACAAATGATTGTTTTGGGGTGGTAAGAACGAACGAACGATCCTACCTTGTATCCTTAGTCTCAGTTGGGAAACGATGATGTATGTCCTGTATACAGTTTCTATGTTTGAAAAAAAAGTCAGAAGGTGAATGATGAAAAATATCATGTTTTCTGTCGACTCGATTTGAACTGATGGATGATGGCTTTGAAATCGCTCATCCAACTATTGTATTCTGAAATACTAGGCAAATGCAGCATTTGCGTGGTGGGATGAGCTATATGAAATATAGTCGAAAACTCTACACACCTTGACTGGTCTTCGGTATCGCTCAGCCAATTATTTGAAATTTTACAGATCAAATTACACAATAATTCTGTGCATGCTTTTTAAATATTATGATTAATGAATACAAATCATAAGAGTCCAACTATGAAAATATTCCCTCGGGCCTAGATTCCTTTGAATTTTCTTTTCTTTGTATTTTTCTCCATACATCAAACTAGTTTCACGTTCATAATCATATTGTTATTTTCCCACTGAGTTATGAAAGATGTAGCATTCCATACAATATTGGGCTTAAATAAAGGAATAGAAAAAATCATTCAAATGCCATGTGATGAAAATATAACTACATTGTATTTTATTCCATACTACATTTATTCTCGAAAACAATTTATTGTTCCAAGGTGAGATTTTCAAAATCAACTAAACAGTTGAATTGAATCGTGAATAAAATTGTCAGAAACTAAGCACTCATAAAACCTTAATTCGATTATTTGTTCAGAGTTTTTCATAAACAATTTCGCCTCAAACAAAAAAAATAGTCATATGAGAATTTAGGAATTTGCGTTTCTGACCATTTGAGAGCAAAATGTTCTCTTCTTTTACTTCGTAATGAAATAATTTCTACTCACATTATGAATTGACAACAATGGCAACAACCCTTAAAACCTGTCGAACTAGTTGAATGTCAACATTGCTTGATAATACGATGATTTAGAAGTGCGCAGATCAAACTACATGTTAGCTTCAAACAGAATCGTTCAAATCAGTCGGTTTACCTGTGATGAGACCTTCGCACCCTGCCCTCACCGGTTTCTAGCGTGTATGACAAGTTGCCTACCCCCCAGACCGGTTTCTAGCGTGTCTGACAAGTTGCCTACCTCCCAGACAACAGAAAAAAAGAGACTTTTACTTTTGCTTCAAGCTGTACCTGTTGATGTAAATGGACTAATAGGGTTGCATAATAGAGAATAACACAAGATTTTGAAATTGCTTGTCAATTATTTTTATTAAATGTAGAATAAACTACGTATGTTGAGTTACATTTTTTCTCATCATACCGTAATGTATAGAATTATTTTGTAATTTTGTACTTTCTGATTTTTTTGCTTCAACTTGAATTTTAAACAAAGACATCTTTTGGGTTTATTTGATGGATATTATTATTCAAAAAGAGCAACGTTTCGCCAGGATTTGTCCTGGCTTCTTCCGACTAACTGATGGAACGACCTCAAGTTCAACTCAAACAAATGCAACAAACCTCACTGTCTGCAGGAATCTGATGCACCAAGTGTTTTGAGGAACAAGTGCGGGCGTGCAACAGGTTCCGACGGCTCGAGTCTGCACTCGGTCAAGTCACGTGCTACGAATCACCGACACGGATAGCACGTTGATATTCACATTTGTCCTCTTGAGAATTGACTGTCAATAATAAATCAAATGCTCTATAGTGTGTATCAGATTGATACTTCTGTAAGCAACTTCAAGTTGGATATGACAGCAATAACATGCAGGCTACACACGTGAGTTTGTTGTGAGCAAACCAGGAATATGTTACAAGAGTGACAGACTGCAGGTTACCCACAGTTCAACCAAATAATGTTGACAAGTAAGTCTACTGCCCAACCTTACCCTAACCGCGTCTCACAACGATCCACCGAGAAGTACACGTCTTCAGCGTCACTGGAATAGCTCTACGGGACTTGAACCCACGCCCGACCTGACGTTAGTTGACCGAGCCACGGGTTCGACTCAGAGTTCTACAGAGACTGGGCGCATGTCAGAGTCCTCCATTGTACCTTGTCATCAATACCACACCTGGCAGCTTTCTCCTCGCGTCCTTCATCTTAAGCCCTCCGCGGTGCGATGAGCACGGCCTGGCGTTCAATTCATCACACAATTCTTGCCATGCTTCATGCCAGTGGCAAAAACATGCATCGGTACTCAAAGTCAAAGACACTAGGCTAGGCCTTCGAGAATGTGGTGCAGCTTGAGCTAGCATTACAAACTCAATGACTAGGCCTAGCACCGCACAATAACATTGGCCTATACACACGTACACTGGCGTCGGAACCAGGGGGGGGGGGCATGGCACCCCATAACTTTTGGCCAAGGGGGGGGGGGGGGGGGCAAGAAAAAGGTCTTGCAAGACACAATTAGAAAAGACGAGAAATAGAAAAGACGAAAAAAATAGGAAGAGAGAAGGGAAGAAAGAAGAAAAAGAAAGAGAAGGAAGGAAAGATGTATATAGATAGATAAAATCATACATAGATTCATATTTCACATTGCATAGAAAATCAAATGTCAGATGAGCACCTTCAGTTTTAGGAGAAAATTGATTTTTGCATCTTAATCTCATCTGAAACACGTTGCACCATGTTAAAAAGGGTGTAGGCTTAATTTAGAGGAATTTGATGTACCGGTATACTGTTTCGAAATGACAGCTCTGGTACGTGGTTTATGAGTTAGCAGAAATCAACTAGCAACACCATATGCTTCTTCCAGATGTAAATTATTCATTGCAATTTTTGTAAATTTCTGAAATTCCAAGAGTCGTAACGATGACAATATAGTGTAATGTAGAAAGGGAACTTCCAATAAGGGTCGTTTCTAGGAGTGGGCAAAGAGCACGTTTGCCAGGGGCATCAAATTTAAGGGGCGCTATCGGCGCACATTTGTGGCATTCTATTAATAATAATATTCCATACATCATATTATATTTTACTCATGCATTATTGGGTGGAGTAAATGTTATTATTCGAACAGCATTGTTATCGAATGATAGATTAATTTAGCGTTATATTTTCTTGGAACAGCCATTCAGCAAAACTAGCTTCCTCACCACACTGAAGAATTAATGAATTCCAGAAATTCGCGTAGTTCCCAAAGCCGTAGAATCGTATTTGAAAAGAGAAATTTTTGAAAATTTCCCTGCAGGGCTTGATTCCTCCCTCACTTGCTTTCACTTTCACTATGTGCATATAGTTTTTGTGGCTCACAATTGAGTCCTTGCCCGTGGCGCTAAAATGATCCAGAATGACCCTGCAGTTACAACAACGATTGGCAAATATCAGTTGGGCACCTATAGTTCTTCAACACAATTAATTTTGTCATATGTACATCTCATCTGAACACGTTGAATCGTGTTAACAAACGGGTAATTTAAAAAAATTCTCTGCGGGCCCAGAAGGGGTCCTTCCCCCCCTTGCCCCCCGCGGGTCGCAGGCTTTGCGTCAACTGGCCTTTGTACAACTGTTCTTTTATGGCATTTTCTTTTCAAAATTGAGATCCCCCCCATCATGGTATTTTCAGTAATTTTTCCTTCTGTCCTGAAAAATACTTGAATGTTATTGAATATGTGGGCCCCCATCATCAAGTACCACCATACTTTCTTCCTCCGCGGGTCACAATCATTGAGCTTGCCCCCCCCCCCCCCCCCCCCACCCAACTTTCAAAACGTTCCGTCGCCCCTGCACACGTATAGGCTTAAAGGTTAGGTTTTGTCCCAAGAGTGGAGATATATTAGGCCTAGCCTAAATACATGTTATCACTTGTAAATGTATTATAGTACAGTCCTGAATCAATGCTAGAGCCCTCGGCCTGGACTGGTAAGAAAAGCTCTGTTAGTGGAATACAACAGGCTGGTACACGGTATATATATATGGCTTACCTTCTGATCGCAGGAATAGAGGTCACCGGTCTTGCATTCCTGTGCTTCTCTACAAGCGACACTAAGCGTTCCAGCTCGGCTTCACTAAAGTTGACGGAACGAATCCTCTTCTTGATGGCACTGACGGTTGTTGTTGACTATCGCACTCTGCAGCGAGCGTGTGTATTACGCAGCGAGCTGAGCACAGCAGTGTGCCACAACATGTGCCGCCAACCGGTGGAAAAAGTTACTGCCTATTCGCTAACAAATAATTAGTCAACTATTGGCATAAAGGATGTCGTAAAGCGCTCAACTGCTGACTATCAATAGTTACGGTTTTTAATGGTTAACTAACCAAGGCGGTAATCCAAATCCGTAATACCGGGCCCAAGCTAAATATAAACAATTGAATGGATGCGTTTGGCACGGAAAGTCACGCAATTTTTTCTCGTAAATCGAGGTAACCAAAACTATTGATTTGTATGAAGACGGTCATAGGTTTGCTGATGTTATTTGGCTTAGCTGATAGAGGAAGGTCTACCGACCAACGTATCAACTGTCATCGTAATACTAACTATCTACTGATCTTGTGTTTGTAACATTTTGACGTATTTTGCAACAAGTTTTTCCGAAATTTTCCCGGAATTATCAACTTTTTTTAATTTCAAATTTTTAATATGGCCTAGGCCTACTATTTTGATCTTGATACATCAATAAATTTAACCAAATATTTGATACATTTCTGTGGGTGGATTTCCACTGAATAATATTTAGAAGTTAACCCTTTGCTACCTGAACTTCCTAGTTTTTAAAAGTCTTGATTTTCTTGGCAGAAGTTCTCCTAATGCTTTCAACTAGTTATTCAATTTTTTTTCCACATTTTAGGCCATGAAATTTGTCTGGGACTTGAACGTTCCATCAGGGAATAAAACACATGCCATTATGATATCATATTGTGTTGATTTGAAGGCGTGGCGATCGAAGCCCGCAATGCAATGCAATGCAAGCCCGGATTCCTAGTCCACATTGTCACCTCAGGCATTGTCGTTAATTAGCTAACCATCCCGCAACACCTCGCGTACTGGGCTATTCACTCGGTCAGCTGACTGGACCCCTGCATACCGCCTGCAGTGTCACTAGCCAGGAGTGGCTGCTGACACTTGCTTTCCTATTTCCGGTTTGGGAATTGAGATTGTAGAGTTAACCCAACGAATTTGTGGTTGTTTGTATTGAATTGTATTTTTTTTTATCCTTGTAGATTTGTACATATAGGCCTGTTCATTTATTTTTATGTATTTATTATCAATTACTTGCAACTTTGAATGATACAAATTCAGTGGTTGAAGACTTGCAGTCATACATATCTAATATGATACATAATACATATGTAGGAAACTTCGACTTGATAACAAAGAGTATTAGAAACTAATAACTACGAATACATGTCACCAACAGTTTTATATTGATCAATCATTATATAACTAGTATTTACATAGGCCTATGTATGTACACCTACATGCATCAGAAAATAATTATGATCATAGATAGGCAGGGTGTAAATGATGTAAGGGCGAGCTATTTTTATTCAATCGCAGCTAACTGTCATCTCAGGTCGGTTGAATGGATGTGTATGAAAGGAATTGTTGTACTGTAGTGTGTGGAAGTCTGGAAGACTAGAAGACTAATGATATGATCAAGCCTTACACAAGACGTAGCGCTATGAATGAGCTTTATCTACTGCCAACGATATCGTTCAGGTAGTCTTATAACCAACGAAGAACATCATATGTCTGCTTGCAACATCGCCCGGATGTTAGGAGAACAGGAGTACAGGAGTACAGGAGGGGTGGAGACGTGGCGGAACGTAAGGAGGAACATCCTGGACGTCGAGCCGCCCACTTCCGTCTCTCACCAACAACGCTCACGGTAGGAGGGTACAATAATTCAGGGCGGGAGCGTTAACTTCACCGTGGGGTGGGTCAACATCTCTCACTGAATCGTTAATATACACTCACTGAAAACTATGTTACACTCCATGTCTAGCACTTGTACTTCATGCCAACGAACCCAGGTCCCTACGGTCGTCCGCTACACCCTAGCCAAGCAGACAATCAAGCCCGTCACAGTGTGTCACGACCGGTAGTTTGCACACGTTATCACTTGTTCCAATGGTGCACGTAGGCCTACAACTACAGAAATGAAAGTGATCGTGCGACACGTGTTTTCCCCTTGCTAATAATATCGAAACAATGTACATCAAGTCCAGGAACTAACACCTTCATTGTATAGGCCAGGGGTGCCCATTGTGTCTTTTCTAGCCAATCCACTCAATCTATTATACAATTTTGCATTGACAATTATTGGAATATCAATATATACTTTTCATTGTAAAATCTTTGAAATCTTTTGTTTTTGACATGTTGATTTTCGACCAAATCTTGATGACCAAAATAATGAAAGATTATTGTTCCCTTACGGTAACAAGTTAACGACCCCACTGACAGCTGACGTTTGGTAGCAATAAGGAAGTGATAAGCATCTAGCGAAGCATATAGAGCAGAATTATATAAAATATATAGGCCTAGGTAGCACAGATAGGGAAGCAGGTTACGCGTCTCAGGCGTAATGAAACTACGTTATGATAAAGATGATGGCCACAACAGATGGTTGTTCAGTTCAATTCCTCGGCTGCCTTCTTCCGCTGCCAGGCCTCTCTGTGTGGGATCAAATGAACTACGTGAGAACGCTATGTGCCCGTTCTTGCGAATAGACATGGCCGTTTTGGTCGACTATTCGCAAGGCCCGCACTACTGTTCGTGAGAATAGAGATTACACGACTTGCCAGCACAAACAGTTCACGGGAATGATAGTTTAGGTTGCTGGAGGCACAATCCGCACGAACGTTTGTGGGAATGGGGTCAGCCCACAAAATTATTGAATGGACTAGGCTATAAAATTTGCGGGGGCAAGAGTAGGGATGAGTTTTAATTCAGTTAGTTTTAGGATTTAATGGCGCGTTGACAGCGAGGTCATTATGTATACACTGCGCAACTTGTCTTGGGTAATCTTGGGTCAATAATGAGACTGTAATTTCAATATTCAAACCTTGCCCTACGTAACCTGCAATGACACTGTCGTTGAAGCGCTAGGCCTAGCAGGCCATACTTTCAACAATGCTTTCAACGTCCTGCCATTGAGTAAATAAATATAGGCCCACTTAAGGGACTTTCATACTTTTCTTACACTGGAAAATCCCAGACTAATTTTTACTCACTAGTTTTGTAGATACTTGTGCATAGAATCCGGTCGCACATTATGAGTGTGTAATTCGTATATGACTTCCTTGTCCGATAACAATCGAGAATGTGATTCTTTCGTAGGCTCTATCCGCCTTACAAGTAGTTTGCTCAGCCATCCTTCACCTTCCCGAGCAGTGGTAGTTGTAGATAGAAATCTTGAAATACAAAATATCTTGATTTGAGTTATTAAGCTAAAATTATACGATAATAGGCCTAGGCCTACAGGTATCCTGATGTTTGACCTTTAACTCTCAAGGGGAAGGTTATGATGGTAGCCTCCTCGGCCTAAGTATCATCAGATGCCAAAAATAGCAACCGGTTTGTTACGTAATAACACTGCAAATACATGATGAATATGACTAAATACCTCACCTAGTTGATAAATGTGTTAGAAGGTAGTTCTTTGATGTATAAGTATGTCTTAGATGTCTTAACGTGGAAGCCATTACGTCTCACGTCTGTTTCGGGTCTGTTTCGAATTTAAATTTGACGTCACAATTTTGACTCTGACATTTTAGTCGTCGAGTTAACTTGTAGAGTGCACTACTGTCGCTCGTTAAATCCCGAGCTTTGAACAAGTTTGACACTTTGACGGAGTGTGCCTAGGCCCCTGTTAAATACCTCTTTGCCTAGGCCTACTCTTCGGCATTGTACTCAAAAGATATTATTTGTCTATTATATAGTACCACCATGTAATTATCATCAGTGTGATCCAAGTCTATAGCCTGAGCCGTCTCATCCAAGTTCTATTTATTTACGCCCTATCCTCCTCAAGTGATAACGATAACCGAAAATGCCTTAGATCCTACTGTGTTGACAGTTCAGGAACGCCCATGAGATCTTGAGCTTGGCCGCTTGGCTCCTTTTTGACAGTTCGGTAAATCTGATACATTATGGTGTTTACTATCGAACAATTAGTGTTTATGGTTGAAGAATACGTAAGGTCAGCCTCCTTTGCCAGATGTAGGATAAAATTTGCTGAAAGGTTTCCAGATATCTCTAAAGTGCCAAACAAGTCTACGATCCATCGCACTGTACAAAGGTTTCGGCAGACTGGATCTGTATTGAAGAAGAAACGCGCTGGAGAATCAACTGTTCTAACTAAGGGTACACTGACAGTTGTCAAACAGTTTATGGTTCAAAGTCCTCGAGTATCGATTAAAGATTTGTCAAAACAATGTGGTCTGAATCGTGAAACTTGCAGACGGGCACTTATACAATTACGAGCAGAGGCTGACAATGGAGTCCCTGAACCAGAAAAACTTGACAAACATAAACGTGTAGGCTATTGTGAGTTCTTCAATGCAAATTTTCTGGGAGATCCTGATATTAGTAACCTGACATTTTTCTCTAGTGAAGCAGAGATCCACTTGTCTGGTGAAGTAATTACACATTTATCACACATTCCTCCGTGGTTTCCTGAAAGTGAAGTACCAAATCCGTTCCTGTCTAACAGTGTTAAGGTTGGTGTTTGGTGTGCAGTGTCCAGACGTAGAATCATCGGACCATTTTTCGAAGAGGAAAATATTTCTAGTATATCGAGTGCTAGCCGTTACATTGCAATTCTTGAACAGTTTATAGAAGAATTGCATGACGATGAGCTGCAGTACGGGTATTTTCAACACGACGAAGAGCCCTCGCACACAGCTGACGTCACACTCAACTTCCTACAACAATATTATGGAGATCGAATTATCTCAAAAGGGATATGGCCGTCACAATCGCCAGATTTATCTATACCCGAATTCTTCCTCTGGAGTTATGTTCGGTCCAAGTGCTTCGAAAACAATCCTCAAACAATATCTGCTTTAAAAACCAACATTTCCCACGTCATTTATGAAATTCCTGTCAATACTCTATATAATCTTGCCAACAATAACAATTTAAGGATACAAGCTTGCCTGTCTGTCAGCGGAGAAAAATTTGAGCATTTGATTTAAATGTTCATGAAGGTGCTTCCAGCAGGAATAGAATAAGTTGAGTGTGACAAGAGACAAGACCTACTAACGTGCAGTTTGTTTGTGAACCTATTTGCTACCGTAATTAAATCACTCACTTTGAATGATTAGCCTAGGCCTATACCAGTAGCCAATTAGTCGTATATTAAAACAGGCTATTGGAAATGTTTTACCTATCATATTAAAATTATCAAAACATGTGCCTAGATACGTATTATTCTGTAATCTTCTTGTAGGCCCTATATTAAGCACAGACTTTGTCATGCATATTCATGTGTCTCTAGAATATATACTGTAGGCCCATAGTCTAATAATATTCTTGGTAAGCAAGGTCTGACGAGTTCTCGTCCGGCTCGCGCATGACGTCACGCAGCACACACTGGCCGGCCGGAGCGCAGACCTCCCCGTGCTAAACTCACACGCGCCGTGCTAACATTCAAGTCATTCCCATGTCTGAATATTTCATTTCATAACTGCGTTAATAATAGTAACAACAACACATAATAATTGAGGCTAGGATGTTTATGGGATATCATATTTTTTGTTTTACCCTTTATCACATGCTCCTTGATGGATATATATATATAGGCCTATATGATTCAGGTGTCCCTGATTCTAAAAATGCACATTTTATTCTGCATGAAACTGCATATCTGGGAACAAATGCATATTTATACATATTTATGATTTTTAAGTGCATATTCAATCATTTTCAAGAGTTTTACTTGATATTTTTATCATTTTCTGTAGGCCTACAATATTACAAAGTACGTTACCAATTTCATTTTCATTTTTTCTTGGGTCGTGGTAGTCCTAGGCCTACATACTCTAAATACGATGCATTACAGGGGGCCCAGACTCGACTTTATTTTCACGTGGAAATCGAGAAATTTCACGTGGAATTGAGATTGTCTTAGCCTCGACTTGAACTCACGTGAAAATATGAATGTGAAAACCACCTTTTTACTACATGGAAATGAATTCCACGCGTGGAAGTGACGTCACAGGCAATGTCCGATGCTCTCAAACAAGTTATTTCTTTCAAATTTCTTTATATTTGTAAATGTATATATATATATATATATATATATATATATATATATATATATATATATATATATATATATCAACATCACGTGCTGTACGTTTCAACAGAAAGCCATGTACTCATATATATATATATATAAACGTCTTACTTTCAACACTCTTACTATAAATGAATTTTATTTTATTTTCTTATCCTTATTTTACTTAATTCAATTTTCTTCTATCTTTTTTATACTTAGGTTATACTTTTAGATTAGTTCATTGTTCAACCTCCGGAAATAAAAGCCTCTGTAACAACTAAGGTATTTCCTAAGTTGGAAATGAATAAATACAATACAATATATATATATATATATATATATATATATATATATATATATATATATATATATATATATATTTATATTTATATAGGGCCTATAAATATATATATATATATATATATATATATGTTATATCGTAGGCTTAAACGACTCATAATGTGATAAAAATGAATATTTAGATGAGCGTAGCAAAGATTTTCATTCCATATACCGAAAAATTTTGGGCTTGGTTTTTATGTTTTTTTTTTTTTTTTTTTTTTTTTTTGTGTGTAATTTTGTACGCGGCATACAGGTCAGGAAAAAGTTTCAATCAACTCGAAACTTTTTTTAAAAATTGGTGTTATACCAGAATAGGTTGGGATTGTTTTTCAGAAAAATCGGTCAAACGGATTTTCCGGTAAAAAATCGGAAAGTATGGAAATTCCCCATAAGAATAGGCCAGGGGAGAAATACTTGACATTTTTTTTTTTCAAAAGCTCTCAAATTTATACTGAGTGTGGGAAGAACTATCATACACATTTTAAGCGACTTATGGAACAATCGGATGTGAAACAACGAAGAAAACTCATTTTTAATGTACTTTTTTACACATCAATAAAAGCAATTAAGAAAAGCAATTAAGAAACTATTAAATGTGAGCAACAAGTGTCACCAATAAATTAAAACGTTTAAAATCTGTGATGGATATGAAGAAGGCACTGGTTTAATTGTTTGGAAACCAAGGTCCATATACCAACAGACAGCCGCGGTTTTTAAACCTTTGAAGTGATCCATGGCCTGTATATGTACATTGAGCCGACCAAATATTCTTAATTCTACATTTCCATACTTCTAAGCTCATCTCACAACGCATATAAGGCGTTTTCCTAGTTATGGATAATTCAAGTCATTTTTTAATATGAAACACCCAATAGAATATATATACTGTGTATATTTTAATAAAATATTGGAAAGGCTGACGTTTCAACCGGTCTATGCCGGCCTTTCTCAAAGCTGTTGAAAACATCTCAAGGTGAAGAATACAAACAATGAAGAAACTATTACATATCTAGAAAGCTTAACGAAATTGATAGAATTACAAATATAAAGGTGACTATGATTGAACAAGGTTTATAAAATCTAAATATAAAGGTGGCTATGACTAAACAAGGTCTATTTAGATTGTGAATAATCAAAAATCAAAGAAAATCAAAGAAAATAAGCAATAAGAACATTGTGAAAATAAGAATTGAAATAAGGAAAAGCAAACTTGTAATAAGGAAAAAGAAAGAAAGAAATGCAAGTAATAAATGAGTAAAAAAAATGGATAAAAATCGATAATCAAAATTGAATCATTGAGAAAATAAATCAAGTGAATGAATTAAAACTAGGCAAACGCAGGATGTGCGTTGTACGATGAGCGAGATGTCTATATAAAGTATAATCGAAAACTCTACAAACCTTGATCATTTGAAATGAACTTCATCCGATGTCAATGAATCTAGAAAGCCGTGACTTCGACAATGCAACATTTTTCAACTAATATTTCTATCTTTCCGATGAATAAAATACATTTATTATATTATTTTCTCCAAAACGGCTGGTCCGAATATCAAACCAAATTTTTATTCATGTATATTATTCTTGTATTCACATTTGTGGAAAATTTGAATCATATTGATGAGATTTAATTTTTCAATTTTTTCCGCTCAGCCAAATCTTATGGGGTTTTTAGAAACTTCTAAATGATGTTTCTCAAAAATGGTTCAACCGATTAGATCTCAAAACTATACAGTTCTAAGTTGGATAAGTTCGCATATAAAAAAAAAGTTTGATGTCGATCGGTCAAACCCTGCGACCTGTGCAGTGTTTACAAACAAACAAAGAAAAAAAAAAAAAAGAACGCACAGACAAAGTTCCGTAAGAGTTCAGTGAAAATCTTCGCTACGCTCATCTAATAATTTTACATTGAGGAGAAAGTTACTATAAATTGGGTTTTATAGATCGAAGATTGTAGCGCGTGGACGTGGATCGACATGATATGTTGTTATTTGTTGGTGTATCTGGCCTCGGATGATTGATGCTTGCTGGCCTCCGCGGTTGAATCACCAAACTTGCCAGCGCAGTCGTCCAGCTTGCCGAGAAAACATAACCAGAATCCTCGCCGTTGAGATTATGCTGGTGTTTCATGATCTCCAACCCCTCGCTGATTGCCCGAGACCTTCGTGAAGATTGACGATCAACCAGAGAGGTTTCACCATAGAGTATTCGGTGGGATTGTGGAACTCCATCAGCATTGGATACTAACAAATCTGAATGTTTCGCAATAGCTAAATCACTGATTTTTATCACATATATAGATATATAAGGGACTCGAAGTGAAATCAAAATCGAAATTAATCGATAATTTTGTGGAAGTGGAATCGAAATTGAAATTGTTAATCTACTTCCATGAGAACTGGAATCGAAATCGAAATTATTATTCTGAGATTGTCGGAAGTAAAATCGAAATTGGAATTGATATAATTTTTTTTATCAGATTTTTTTTCTTTAGTCGGTTAGATTATTCAATGAGTGATTTTATTCTCTGTTATGTAGATAAATCTGGTAGTAAAACTTGACATTACGGAGTGAGCTCAAATCGCCGAGCGGTTGCGACTTGTGATGGGTATGGTGGAACTGGAACAGGGATGGTTTCAAAAGAACTTTGCCAACACTAAACCTGTCTGTAATACCGCTCTCGAACACGTGTCCAAGTGCACCTGTGAGGTTATTGAATGCTGGAAATTCCATCCAAGATTCATAATGGAGAGATTATCTTTTCACCAAACGAATACATTCTTGACCTACGACTTTTTGTGTTTCAACTCGTATTCCTGTACCGCGGACTGCAATACCAATACAATACCGTTATATTTTATTTGACGTTCAGTTAAATTCGTGGAAAACATGAATAATGTCATACCTCACAAAATACGGAAAGGGTTGGTACTTGCTGCTTGATTGTAACTACAGATTGGAGTCTAGGTAGCCGCACTGTTTACTAAACTGCTGTGTCTTCAGTTGTGGTTCTTTTCTCATGCTGTTTGCATGTGATTGTTGCACTCGAGTGGTGAATAAAAACATAAGTTTGAAACACACTAGCAGATATTAGACATTACATCTTCGAGTGCTTTAATTCTGCTCGTTATCTCTCTCTATAGGTCTTTGCTTTCATTCTGTTAGTGAATTTGTAGTTTGTAAATCCTATTTTGTCTATGAAAATGTGTTGATCAGTGTAAATAATAATGATGCGTAAATAAGATAAAGAAGCTGTAAATAATTTTATAATTACTCCAACTTGTATTTATCAATTTGAAGCAATGGGAAGACCAAAAGTGAATTTTATTTGTGAACACTTCAAATTCAATACAAATGAATCCACTTGTGATGTGGAGGGATGCGGCTCGAAGATTAGGGTAAGCCGCCGACAAGGTTGCTTTCTCCAATTATTAAATACTTTGGTAGAAATGAAAATAGTTGGAAGCGAAATTACAGCTGACGGGAATTCAATGATTTACAATTTAAATTATTTCTCAAATAATTGAAATTATATGATGTTCTTAATTCTTATTTCTCAAAGTACAAAATGATACCTTGTGAGATTGGACATTGAAATAATTTAGCATTCAAATATTCAGCTTCTTTGTTATTCTATTATTAATCTATAGTTTGGGATAGAATACAATCAATTAAGGCTCATGGAAAACTGGAATTGAAATAGTGATTGAAATCAAAATTGAAATTGAAACTAATGTGAACGAAATCGAAATTATAAAGTCGAGAAGTGGAATCGAAATCGGAATATATAATTTTAAAAATATGAATCGAAATCGATATGTAGTATTGTTGGAAAAGTGGAATCGGAATCGAAATTTTCATAAACCAATGTTGGAAGTGGAAGCAAAATCGAAATCGAAAAACATTTCACTTCGAGTCCCTGATATATATATATATATATATCTTTTACGACATGGCTAAAATATTCCACACATCTCGATATTGGATCGTATCCAAGAAGTTTAATGATCACATATATATATATATATATATATATATATATATATATATATATATATATATATATATATATATATATATATATATATATATATATATATATATATATATATATATATATATATATATATGTATATATACATATATATATATATATATATATATATATTATATATATATATATATATATGTACCGTATACACATATATATATATATATATATATATATATATTTATATATATATATATATGTATATATATATATATATTTATATAAATATATTTATATATATATATATATATATACATATACATATATATATATATATATAGATATATATACATATACATATATATATATATATATATATATATATATATATATATATATATATATATGGGTCAATATCAACAACTTTTGTCTTAACGCTGTCCCGAGACTTGAGGATTTTTTTATTCTCAAACTATCTATATTCTGTTCTGGATTATTCGGCCAATGTACTCATTCAGATTATTTGCCTTAACGAAGTAGATTACATCCCAGCAGGTTCCAACATTTATCTAGAAATAAATGCAAAAGTGTTGAAATGTGCTAGAAAGTTTTTGTCCCATTCAACAAAACCAATATGAAATGCATATGTTTTTCTATCTATCATTGAAAAAATTAGCAAATTCAAGAGTCATATACGTTCCTTAGTATCTGGCATACAATATTACATACTTTTGTCAATTTATATTCAATTTTTTATTACTTTTTAAAATAATTGAATCTTGTCCCATGACTTTTGTCCTTTCTGTTACGTCCAGTCTGTTACAGCTAATTTAGCTGGAAAAAAATATGTTTTTCTCAAGCTGATATTACCACTAGGTGCAGCGTGTGTCTAGATTCAACCAATCAAAGATTCAGTGCCAGTTTCATTGTGATGCCTTTGTTTCAGCTCGAGGAATATGCGGTTCTGATATATACAACAATCAATTGTCCTATCTGTTACCAATATAATTATCACTTAATCATCAAAATGATATTACATTATGTTTTTGTCTGTTATTAATTAGAGTCTTGTCACTAGGGCTGATCTAAAAATTATGTAAACATCACTCATTTTCTCGGTAAAAATGTTTTTCCAATTGATTGTCCTGTCCGTTACGTGTCTATTCCGTTACATTCCACCGTAACAGAACGGACATGTTGTAACAGAATGACCCCCGTGAAGTTGGCCACGCACATGTGCGAAATCAAATTTTGACAAATGTCATTCGTTAGTGCAATTATTCGAGAAATTATAGCGTTTTTATGGCATATAACTTGAGGTTTTCGTTAGTGCTGGTTAGTCCAACAAAAGTTATCGTTAGTGCTAGTTTAGTTTGGTCACAAATAAATGTCAAAAGTCGAGATATAATATAGCGCCGGTGCTATCTCTGAGCGGGGCCAACTTCACGCTGGCCCCGCACATGATCGGAAATTGAAATTTTTTATGTCATCACCTTGGATTGTGTTAGTGCTCGTTAGTGCCGCTTATTTCATCGTTAGTGCTACATTGGTTTGGAGCTAAATCGACCTAAGTCATGTGCGGGCAGCCCCGCACATGAGCAATTATAGCGTTTTTATAGCGTATAAATTTAGGTCTTCGTTAGTGCTAGTTAGTGCCACAAAAATTATCGTTAGTGCTAGCTCAGTTCGGCCACAAATAAATTACAAAAATCGATTAATAATTTAGCGACGGTGCTATCTATGTGCGGGGCAAAAGCAATTATACACATGCGATCATGAGCAATTATGGCATTTTTCTGTCACACAGAATAAGGTTTATGTTGATGCTGTTTAGTGCCACAAGAATTATCGTTAGTGCTGCTTTTATATAGTAGCTATATATAGCTACTATTGAGGTGGATTCCGTCGTCGCCAAGGACGTATGTGTCTTGATTGTTCCCGATAACTCCCAGGCCGTGGAACTGATTATTGGCAGGACATGGACGGAGCTACCTAGTATCGCCTTTGCAAAGATTGACGATCGCCTGATCATCACTTCCACAACTTCCGAGCTGATTCAGCAATTAACGACATTACAACCAGAACAAGTAAGCCGAAAGTTGAATCTCCGTGTTGCTAGAGACACCGTAATTCCCGGATACTCTGTCAATTTCATAGAGGTCCAATCTGGATCGAGGGATACGGAAATGCTCATTTTGAAAGAATCGGGAAAAGGCCAACTATATCAACTGAATGCTGGAAGGACTGTTCTCCCCGTCATGAACAATTCGCCCATAAATCGGAACGTGAAAGCAGGAGATTGCGTGGCAAGAGGAGATCGAGTCGTACTAGCTGAAAATATTTTCAATAAATCCAATTGGTGACCTATTGTGGAAGAAGAGATTCAAATAGGTAAAACTGTTACCAAAGAACAAACCGACTCACTTCGTTTGCTCATCAACAAATACCGAAATTGTTTTGCGTTATCCATGTCCGAATTGGGGTGCACCGATCTCCTCAAAATGGACATTGTTGAATTTGAGGGCAGTAAACCGGTATCGTGCCGCCCTTACAAGACTAACGCATCTGAGCGTGAACGTATTGGACAAATAGTGAAAGAATGGAAGGATCACGGAATTGTTACAGAGACACGATCACCGTATGCAAGCCCGGTCCTGCTAGTGAAGAAGAAAACCGGAGAGGATAGACTCGTGGTTGATTACCGCAAACTAAACAGCCAGACAGTAAGAGACCACTTTCCCCTCCCGAACATAGATGACCAATTGGAAAACCTGTCTGGAGCTACGTTGTTTACCGTCCACGACCTAGGTCACGGCTATCTCCAAATTCCGCTAACAGAGGAGTCGAAGGAGAAGACAGCTTTCATAACTCCGGACGAAACAGGCAAATTTGAACGCCTTATCTTCGGCTTAACCAATGGACCTGCCGAATTTCAGCGCTGCATGAACAGAGTATTGGGACCTCTTCGTAATACAATCGCAATGTGTTACCTAGACGATCTACTGATTCCAGCCAAGAATTGGGAAGAGATGATGTCAAGACTTGATCAAGTATATCAAGTATTAGCTGCTGCTAACCTTACTTTGAAACTATCAAAGTGTGAGTTCGGGAAGTCCAATATCGACTATCTAGGATTCACCATTTCTGAGGGCCGTGTTCGACCTGGTCTTCAAAAAACGAAAGCAATTAGTGAATTTCCTGTACCGAAGGATCAGCACGAGATTGGACGATTTCTCGGACTGACTGGATTCTTTCGACGTTTTGTTAGTCGCTATGCGTCACGAGCGGAACCAATGACAAGACTGACGAAAGCCACCGAGCCTTTTATTTGGACCAAGGAACAACAAGATTCGTTTGACGACCACAAGTTAGAATTGACTATGCATCCAGTACTTGCATTATATAATCCCCATGCAAAAACTGAAGTTCACACCGATGTCAGCAGCCGCGGACTAGCTGGTATGCTTCTACAAGAAGGAAATGACCGAGATCTTCATCTAGTATATTGCGTAAGCAAAAGAACAAATGCCGCCGAGAGTATGTATCATTCAAGTCGTCTTGAATTATTAGCGAATGTGTGGACAATCCAGAGACTGCGTTCCTTCCTACTTTGAATTCACTTCACGATCATCACTGATTGTCAGGCTCTCATCTACTTGAACGAGCAGAAGACACTCAATCCGGTCATTGCCAGAGCTTACGATATTATTCAGGAATTCGATTTCGATGTTCGCCACCGGGACGGCGAGAAAATGAAACATGTGGACGCCCTCAGCCATGCTCCAATCGAAGAGGCCACAGAAACCATAGACGAGATCATTACAGATCGACTTGAAGTACTTGTCACCCTAACCATATCCGACCAGGTACTCATGTTCCAGCGCGGTGATGCAGAACTCCACCATCTCGTCGACATTCTCCAGAAGGAAGAACCCGACCGATCGAAAGAGGAACGACAAAAAGTTCACCAGATAGAACTTAAGAATAACATTCCTTTCCGAAAAAATGCAGACTCGTATCTCTTCGTAGTCCCAAAAAGCATGAGGAAGAGCATCGTGATAATGTGTCACGACCAAGCTGGTCACTTCTCGCTAGATCGCTCTGTGAGTAAAGTGCAAGAACATTATTGGTTTGCCGGGATGCGTCGTTATGTGAAGCATCACATAGAACGCGGTTTCAATTGTTTATTGCATAAGGTACCCCGCGGTATCCAACCTGGGCAACTAAACCCTATCCCTCCCGGAAGACGACCATTCGAGGTGGTGAATGCCGATCACCTAGGTCCTTTCCCTCGCAGTAGTAAAGGAAATACTGAACTTCTGATCATAGTGGACAATTTAACTAAATTTGTCCTACTATTCCATGTACGAGACACTTCCACATCAAACCTAGTCGCCTGCTTTGATCTTTTTACTGATGATCGAGGTCTTCCTGAGCGAGTTATATCGGATCGAGGAACTTGTTCCACGTCAAAGCAATTCGTCGACTACTGCACGAGTCGAGGCATCCGACACACTGTCAACTCTCCGAGGCACCCAAGAGCAAATGGCCAAGTTGAGCGAGTCAACAGTACAGTGTTACCTGTCATTGCAATGGCAGTGAACCATCCTGAACATAAGGACTGGGACAAGACCATGTCGAAGATCCAAAGGGATTTGAACACGTCCATCAACAAGACTACCAATAAAACTCCATTTGAGCTTCTTCACGGGTACAAACCCAGATTCTATGATGGAATCCTACGAGCGGCTACGAATGAATCAGGAAATCGGCAATGGGAAGATGCAACGATACTTCAAGATCGAGCCCGAGTAGAGATTGTGACAAAACAGGAGAAGTCCAAAGCCTACTTTGACAAATCTCGTTACAAGGGACTGTGCTACTCAAAAGGCGACATAGTAGTCATGAGACGAGCCCCTATCCATTCATTTCATTTCATTTTATTCTCATTTTATTCCACATTACATATCCATTTAGGCAGTTTTCCATACAACGTAATGATTAGTAACAATGTACAATAAATAAAGATACATAAAGAAGAAAAACAAGTTGGAAGGTTCTGTTTGAAAAAGAAGTAGGGATGTTCATTAAGAAATAACAATGTAATGTATGAGCCCGCATAAGAAAGATTCTTGACCAAAATAAAATATCATAGTTATGTTTAATTAGCAGTTGAAACAGAAGACACTTATAGGCATGTGGTTTAGTGACAATTGAAATTGAACAGAGTAAACATATTACGATTGAATTATGATTATGATGCAAAAAGAACATAAATATATATATATATATATATATATATATATATATATATATATATATATATATATATATATATATATATATATATATATATATATATATATATATATATATATATATATATATATATATATAAGTATGATAGATGATGAATATGTTAATTTAGAGAAGAACAAAGAGCCGACCCATACTCTGTAGCCACT
>OU015467.1:2942615-2991874 GCA_907164805.1 Brachyptera putata
GCTCCGAAACGCAATGGACCATTTCGCATCGTACGCTGCATTGGCAACAACGTTTTCGACCTGGTAGACCAGGAATCAGGCCAACCTGCAGGACGAGCCAATGCAGATCAGCTTCTTCGTTGGGAGCCTCGACCAGACTGGGCGAAAGGACCGGGTCCAGGTTCAGCGCCAGCTGTACGACCTGCTCCACCGTGTACGAGGACAGACCATCCGTACAACCTCCGAAACTGTGTACTTAACGTTAAGGGGGGGAGAATGTTAGGATTTACCTAACTGTTTAAAGAAGGCAGTTCTTATAACTATAATATTATATAGATGGCCATGACAGGCAGTCATGGCAACATTGTATTGTTGGATTGTGTTGATAAGAGAAGGGTCAGAGAGAGTTTTGTTGGATAAACATTGTGATTTACTTCTTACAAATACAGATATAATTATGTTCTACAACGTTTTATTCTATATTAATTGTCCTTGTTACCCCTAAACGTAGCAATCTATACTGTATTTTCTAACTTCACTCATGGAAATATAACGCTCGCTGTCTTGTATATCTGTACTGTAGACCCAGGAACCCATAATAATATCACGCTGGTATATATATACTGTATTTTCTAATTTCACGTATAATAATATAACGCTAGCTGTCTGGTATATCTGTACTGTAGTTTTGTTCCTATAATAATATCACGCTGGTATGTCATTACGGTTGTGTTCAGACACCTTATATTGACCTAGGAACCCATAATAATATCACGCTGGTATATCTATACTGTATTTTCCAATTTCACATATAAAAATATAACGCACGCTGTCTGGTATATCTGTACTGAAACCTGGGAACCCATAATAATATCACGCTGGTATATCATTACGGTTGTGTTCAGACACCTTATATTGACCTAGGAACCCATAATAATATCACGCTGGTATATCTATACTGTATTTTCCAACTTCACTCATAACAATATAACGCTCGCTGTCTGGTATATCTGTACTGTAGACCTAGGAACCCATAATAATATCACGCTGGTATATCTATACTGTATTTTATAACTTCACTGATAAAAATATAACGCTCGCTGTCTGGCATTTCTGTACTGTAGTTTTGTTCACCCTTGTCGTACACTTCTCCTGATATATTAATACTGATATGCTTCATTGTGTATAATACTATACCAGGCACTGTAATGCCCTACTGGGATACTATTACGGCACCGTAAACTATTGCTGGTACCCTTTTACTGTGCAGCAAACTATTACCGGTACATTATTATAGACCATAATAATATTCTACCGTAAAGAAATCACGCCACACCGGTGTAACGGATCCCTTTTACTCTCGGCACAGGTTTACCTAGGTAATAATATGCTGGTATAGGTTTACCCTAGAGTAATATGGTGCCGGCATATTTATATTCTCCGATAAAGATATACCGGCACGAGTTTACTCTGCTCGGCATATTTGTACTATTGTGAATAACCATAGAGAGTAATATGGCACCAGCATATTATTATTAGACCCATTATTGAGAAACTCATATATAAGATGGCATTCAATTAATCACGGTACAGGGTGTTTGAAAAGTCATGATGAGTCCGAGTAAAGATATACCAGCAGAACATTATCATTATTATGATACCAGCATATTATTATTAGACCCATTATTGAGAAACTCATATATAAGATAGCAATCAATTAATCACGGTACAGGGTGTTTGAAAAGTGATGTCAAGTCCGAGTAAAGATATACCAGCAGAACATTATTATTATTATGATACCAGCATATTATTATTAGACCCATTATTGAGGAACTCTTATTTAGGATAGAATTCAATTAATCACGGTACAGGGTGTTTGAAAAGTCATATTGAGTCCGAGTAGAGATATATCAGCAGAACATTATTATTATTATTATGATACCAGCATATTATCATTAGACCCATTATTGAGAAACTCATATATAAGATACCTTTCAATAATTCACAGTACAGGGTGTTTGAAAAGTCATGTTAAGTCCGAGTAAAGATATACCAGCAGAACATTATCATTATTATGATACCAGCATATTATTATTAGACCCATTATCGAGAAACTCTTATATAGGATAGCATTCAATTAATCAGGGTACAGGGTGTTTGAAAAGTCATGTTCAGTCCGAGTGAAGATATACCAGCACAACATTATTATTATTATTATGATACCAGCATATTGTTATTAGACCCATTATTGAGAAACTCATATATAAGATAGCATTCAATCAATCATGGTACAGGGTGTTTGAAAAGTGATGTTAGGTCCGAGTAAAGATATATCGGCAGAACATTATTATTTTTATGATTCCAGAATATTATTATTAGACCCATTATTGAGAAACCCATATATGGGATAGCATTCAATTAATCACGGTACAGGGTGTTTGAAAAGTGATGTAAAGTCCGAGTAAAGATATACCAGCAGAACATTATTATTATTATGATACCAGAATATTATTATTAGACCCATTATTGAGAAACCCATATATGAGATAGCATTCAATTAATCACGGTACAGGGTGTTGAAAAGTGATGTAAAGTCCGAGTAAAGATATACCAGCAGAACATTATTATTATTATTATGATACCAGCATATTATTGTTAGATCCATTATTGAGAAACTCATATATGAGATAGCATTCAATTAATCACGGTACAGGGTGTTTGAAAAGTCATGTTAAGTTCGAGTGAAGATATACCAGCAGAACATTATTATTATTATTATGATACCAGCATATTATTATTAGACCCATTATTGAGAAACTCATATATAAGATAGCATTCAATCAATCATGGTACAGGGTGTTTGAAAAGTGATGTTAGGTCCGAGTAAAGATATATCGGCAGAACATTATTATTTTTATGATTCCAGAATATTATTATTAGACCCATTATTGAGAAACCCATATATGGGATAGCATTCAATTAATCACGGTACAGGGTGTTTGAAAAGTGATGTAAAGTCCGAGTAAAGATATACCAGCAGAACATTATTATTATTATTATGATATCAGAATATTATTATTAGACCCATTATTGAGAAACCCATATATGAGATAGCATTCAATTATTCACGGTACAGGGTGTTTGAAAAGTGATGTGAAGTCCGAGTAAAGATATACCAGCAGAACATTATTATTATAATGATACCAGCATATTATTATTAGACACATTATTGAGGAACTCTTATATAGGATAGCATTCAATTAATCACGGTACAGGGTGTTTGACAAGTCATATTGAGTCCGAGTAGAGATATATCAGCAGAACATTATTATTATTATTATGATACCAGCATATTATTATTAGACCCATTATTGAGAAACTCATATATAAGATACCTTTCAATAATTCACAGTACAGGGTGTTTGAAAAGTCATGTTAAGTCCGAGTAAAGATATACCAGCAGAACATTATTATTATTATGATACCAGCATATTATTATTAGACCCATTATTGAGAAACTCTTATATAAGATAGCATTCAATTAATCAAGGTACAGGGTGTTTGAAAAGTCATGTTGAGTCCGAGTGAAGATATACCAGCAGAACATTATTATTATTATTATGATACCAGCATATTATTATTAGACCCATTATTGAGAAACTCATATATAAGATACCTTTCAATAATTCACAGTACAGGGTGTTTGAAAAGTCATGTTCAGTCCGAGTGAAGATATACCAGCAGAACATTATTATTATTATTATGATACCAGCATATTATTATTAGACCCATTATTGAGAAACTCATATATAAGATAGCATTCAATTAATCACGGTACAGGGTGTTTGAAAAGTCATGTTGAGTCCGAGTAGAGATATATCAGCAGAACATTATTATTATTATTATGATACCAGCATATTATTATTAGACCCATTATTGAGAAACTCATATATAAGATACCTTTCAATAATTCACAGTACAGGGTGTTTGAAAAGTCATGTTAAGTCCGAGTGAAGATATACCAGCAGAACATTATTATTATTATGATACCAGCATATTATTATTAGACCCATTATTGAGAAACTCTTATATAAGATAGCATTCAATTAATCACGGTACAGGGTGTTTGAAAAGTCATGTTGAGTCCGAGTGAAGATATACCAGCAGAACATTATTATTATTATTATGATACCAGCATATTATTATCAGACCCATTATTGAGAAACTCATATATAAGATACCTTTCAATAATTCACAGTACAGGGTGTTTGAAAAGTCATGTTCAGTCCGAGTGAAGATATACCAGCAGAACATTATTATTATTATTATGATACCAGCATATTATTATTAGACCCATTATTGAGAAACTCATATATAAGATAGCATTCAATTAATCACGGTACAGGGTGTTCGAAAAGTCATGTTAAGTCCGAGTAAAGATATACCAGCAGAACATTATCATTATGATGATACCAGCATATTATTATTCGACCCATATACCCCTTAGTACAAATATGATGGCACAAGATTACATGTCTATTTCGACTAATACAGATATATTGGGGAATGAAATTTCTGGGAACACCCTATAACGTTATCAATTATATCATGATTTCCGCCTGTTGGTACAAATATGCTGGCACTAGATCACTCTCCCGTCTATTTCGACTAATACAAATATACTGGGGAGAGTGAATTTTTTGAACACCCTATACTGTAATCAATCATGACATGTATTACGCCTGTTAGTACATATATGCTGGCACTAGATTACTTTCCCGTCTATTTCGACTACTACAGATATACTGGGGAGAGTGAAATTTTTTGAATACTCTATACTGTAATCAATTATTACATGTATTACGCCTGTCAGTACAAATATGCTGGCACTAGATTACTCCCCCGTCTATTTCGACTTATACAAATATACTGGGGAGAGTGAAATTTTTTGAACACCCTATGCTGTAATTAATTATTACATGATATTTTCGCCTCTTAGTACAAATATGCTGGCACTAGATTACTCTCCCGTCTATTTCGACCAATACAGATATATTGGGGAATGACATTTTTTGAACACCCTATACTGTAATTAATTTTTACATGATATTTTCGCCTCGCAGTACAAATATGCTGGCACTAGATTACTCTCCCGTCTATTTTCGACTAAACAAATATACTGGGGAGAGCAAACCTACGCCTGTATATTTGTACTAGAGAGTAATATTGTGCTGGCATCGGTTTACTCCAGAATAAACCTGTGCCGGCATATTATTACTCTCTAATACAAATATGCCGAGTGCTAATATACCGTGACACCTGTATACTTGGCTTCTTTCATTCAATTATAATTGTTGATATTAGTGATATTTGTTTTTCAATTCTAAATCGAGGCCGATCTATATATACAGGATGGCCGAATGTAAACAATTCATATTTCAACTTCATTTTTAGTGATTTGATTTTATATCAGTGCCTTCTATACCTACTAATAATTTCTATTCGACTGTTCTTTTCTGAAGAGGCAGTGATGGTATTGTCACCAACAATACAATTTCAACTAATTTTAGAGAACAACATCAGTTTAATTGCAGACTGTAATCCTGACACAATAAAGAAAACTAAAGATAACACATACATACATACATACATACATACATACATACATACATACATACATACATACATACATACATACATACATACATACATACATACATACATACATACATACATACATACATACATACATACATACATACATACATACATACATACATACATACATACATACATACATACATACATACATACATACATTTTTGATTTGATTTGATTTATTCGAACAGTAAGTGGTACATTAATACAATGAAATCAGGTAAGTGTACAATTCAATTCACAAAATTCCTATTCACTTCTAGGTATTATGATTCTAACTACCATTTTGTTCATGGATATTACATTTTTCAAAAAAATATAATAAATTAAATATTGTATATTGAAACAAAACAAAGTATTAATTTCCTTGAATGTATCACATCGCCTTCACAAGGTTCCTAAAGCAAATGTACATATTTATGCATTATCAAATTAAACCAAAAATAACTAAACATTCATTTCGGAGTTGGCATAAGCTGCTATTAATTGCCCAAGTTCGTACAAAATTACCTACATCATTTTCCATCAGGGCATTTGAAAATTCAATGTTCAGCCGATATGAAATTCTTTTTTTATACATTTTCAAAATATCTAAATTACAGTTTTCGTTTTCCAAGACTCTCACCATGTGTCTGTGAGCCGTTCCTTTTGCAAGGTTGCTTACATAATTAGCAAGGGATATTTTATCATGGTTTCGCTCGTTACTCCTAGGAAATCCACATATGATTTTACTCATGTTTGACTGATGGTTCAATATTTTATACAATAAATGTTTTACAAAAACCCAGAGTGGTGCTACACTCGCACATTCAAAGTAGCAGTGTATTACTGTGCCCACCTGATCACAACATGGACACTTGGGTGAGTCTTTCAGACCCCACCTGTTCAGACGCACTGGAGACGCGATAGCATCGTGTAACAATCGCCAACAAATATCACCGTCAGCACTGCTTGTAGGGTACGCATACATCGCCTGCCACGACACTGTGCTGTCGAAACACACGCATTTACCTGACAACTCAGTATCAGGTAATTCTTTCGATTTAACCGATCTATAAAGTAAACGGCGATCACTCGTGTTCATGGTCTCTAAGATGGTGTTTAAATTTTGATCAGGTACGTTATCATCGACTGCGGGGCATAACAGGTCCCAAGCGCATAGGACTGATTTATAGTATGGTTGTAGGTTACGTAGCCAGTCAGTTCTTATCGGGCGTAACAGCGCCGAACAAAAGGTGTTCGCCCGGTCATATTTGGAGAAATTGTACTCGTTAAACGCATACATTTTAGAATGCTCTGCGTCTGGGGACAGAAATGAAGCTAAAAAACGGATTCTGTAGGTCGCAGCTCTACACGCTAAATGTGTTAGGCCTAACCCTCCCACACTCGGTTCAGCGAACACGTTGTTTTGATTCAGCCAGTGCCTGCCCTTCCACAGAAAATTGATCAACATTTCATTCACGTCGGTCACGAATGCTTTAGGTGGATCGAGAATCATACAAGTGTGAACCAGTTTTGACCCTAGCAGTTGGTTGACAACTATCCGTCTTCCACGTATGGAAGTTACGTGTTGCCACCGCCTCCATCTATCGATTCCATTTTGGACTCTCTCCTTCAGCATAGTCCAGTTCTGTGCCCCCCCACTCGATACTATTACCCAAGTATACTCCGAGGTAATGGAGACCCTCGCTACTCCATTGGAAATCCATGGTGGTATCAATTCTGTGCTGCCAGAGTCCCGTAAACAGTCCTTTGGATTTAGACCTGTTAAGTGTTGCCCCGGACGCACAATGATATTTAGCAACCGTATTCTGCAGCTCATTGAAACCACGGTTATCTGTTATGAATAACGAGACATCGTCCGCGTAGCTCGAGACCACGAGTGGAGTAACAGTACCAGGAACGCGTAGACCATATTTGGCCAGATTCTTTCTTCACATTGCCAAGAAGGGTTCAATTGTCAACGAGTACAGGCAGCCAGACAACGGGTCCTCTTGCCGTATCCCACACGTGAAATTGAAAGGTGGCGTCAGTGCTGCGCCCACTCTTACTACACACCGTGCATTGTGGTACAATGTGGCGATGTAATTAATGAAAGTATCACCCATACCAAAAATTCTCAAACTTTTCATCAGGTAATCGTGTTCAACGCGATCAAACGCTGATTCTTGATCAAGTGTTACAATAGCTAAATGCTCTCCCTCTTCGTTGGCGTAATGAATTGCATCTCGCATTAGATGTAGGTTGGAGAAGACAGATCTGCCTTCGATGCAGAATGTCTGGTCGCTGTCTATGATGTAGGGAAGGACTTTACTTAGTCTGTTGGTGATTAGTCGGGATATGATTTTGTAGTCGGTGTTAAGGAGGGAAATAGGACGCCAGTTTTTCAGAAGGAGCTTGTCACCTGGTTTTGGTATTAGTGCTAAAATTGCGAATTGCATTGATCTAGGGAGAGTGTGTTGGTCGAAAGAAGAAATAGTCATTCGGATGAAAAGTGGTTGGATGATGTGCCAGAAAAAGGAGAAAAATTCTACCGTCAGACCGTCAAGACCAGGCGATTTATTCTTAGACATTTGTTGGAGGGTTGCTTTAAGTTGGTGCAAAGTTATAGGGGCATTCAAAATATCGGATTGTGTTACTGGTAAGGTTTTAAGGTTATCAAAAAGGTCAGGCACGTTCAGGTTATTTTGGCCTTCTGGCGAATATAACACCTCGAAATGACTTCTCGTGGCGCCACGAATTCTTTCAGGGTCCGTGATGACCGTGCCGTCAACTCGTAGCGCAGTCATTTGCGCACTGTATTTTCTGCCCTGGCCCAGTTGGTAGAAAGCTGGCGTGAAGTCATGCAATTCACGTAAATTGGAGCTAGCGTCAATCGGAATTGATGATCTAGCCTCTCTATGGTATCTGCGACGTATTCGTGCAAGGCACTCATTAATTTCTACGCACTCAGAATCATTAAGGCAGGTTTGAGATAGCAAGTGTTTCAGTCTCTTCTCTGTATTTGCTAGTTCTTCACTTTTCATGTGTCGTGTGTGCGCTTCGTATCTCTGCGTGGTTACTCGTATTTCCGTCTTCATGTTGTCCCACACATCCAACACATTATTGTCTTCAATATTTCGGGCATAATGTGTTACTACATTCTCAATGCACTTCACGTACGATTGTCATCAAGTAATTTGTTATTGAATCTCCAATATGGCCGATTGCCGCTCTTGTTCGGTGCACTCAACCGAAAAGAATGTGACGCGTGATCCGAAAACGATGGAATTATCTTAGGTGCGAGAGAGAGTGTCTTGTCTCTGTTTCTAACATCTATTCTATCAAGGCGGGATCGAGGCCTATTAATGTGTGTTCCAACATATGTAAATTCAATAGCATCAGGATTCTCTTCCCTCCATACATCAATAAGGTCATTAGTTGTTAAAATATTACGGAGACGCAGAGCTAGATGTTTCCTGTGTTCTATGCATATTGCTCTATCCTTATTTTCTAAAGTTATGTTCCAATCTCCAGCGAGTATTATATGCTGGTTAATAGGGATACTTGCGATATACGCATCCAGTTTGTCAATCACTTCCGTTGCCAGATCATTGTTGTGTGGCATGTATATATTAATAAGATGATATTCAAGATGGTTGATTTCCAAACGGGCAACTTGCAGATATCCCGAGACTAGAATTACATTAGAATCAAAATTATACTTTTTTGAAGCAATAATCGTTCCACTATAAAAACTATTTGGTGCCGGGGGATTAAAAACAAAACTAAAATCATTGAGACAAGAGGAGGGATTGTTTGAATGTAAGCTCTCAACGTACGTCTCTTGAAGAAAACACACGTCTGTTCTCATCCTGCGTAAATAATTCGCTAATAAAGTTTGTTTAACTTCACTCTTAAGACCGCGTACGTTCAATGTCAGACAATTCGTCATGCCGTCCGCTAAACTACTGGCAATATCTCCTTGCTAACTAAATATCTGTCTCCTTGAAAATAGCAGCTACAATTCTTTTAATGCGTGTTTTAACATTCACATCACTAGTTTTGCGCGAAAAACTCTCCAGCTGTTGAGCTAGTGCTTGATACTCGGTCGTGGACTTTTTCACAATGGGTACAATTTTTTTGGAATTTTTCGATTTTTTAAGGAACTCTTTCATTTTGGAACCACTTAAAATTACATCATTTTTTGGCAACTCATTGAGCCATGAGTCTATATCTTTAACAGCTTCGTCGGGCAAAGATTGAGAAAGGGACATTGCAGAAGTTGTAGATTCATTGTCAGAATCACAATCTGGATCTGTACCAACACTTATCTTTTTGCGCTTAGCGCGAGGTTGCTCTTGCGCGACTGTTTGTTCTACACTAAATGCTACAATGGGGTCACCCTGTGTCGAGCTAATGCTAACAGATGTATTACTAACCAAAGACGCATCAAAATCAGAAATATTGGCATTCACTTCATTTAGAGAATCAGTATCATTTGCACTTTCCATGAGGGATGCGTCGACTACAACCTGAGACGTGGCTCCTCCACTGGTAGAGGCGCCGGTATCCTGGGGCAGCGCATTCGTGTACGTCTGTAGACGTTGCTGAGGCGTTGGGGCCTTCACGTGCATCACCGTACTAGTGTTGCCATCATCTCCATGGGCTGACTTGTTGCCGTCAGGAACAGCAACAGTTGGGTCTGGTCTCAGCTGTACTTGTTGTTCAGTAACCGATTTGTACGTACTTTGTAGTGAGTAGGGGGGAGTTTGTTTAGGCGGTAGGGTTGGAAACACTTTATTGTAGTGTTGAGCAACGTTATTGAGTGGAGGATTCATTGGGGTGTTTTGTTTACAATTCTTGGCTATGTGGCCTCTGTTACGGCACGCGTGGCAAACCACGTCGTCCATCGTGATGTAAACAATGTGTCGTTTACCCCTCAGTTCAAAGTTCAGCACTTCAGGCACTTTCGCAACGTCATCGACTAGGACGTAAGCAACGCGGCGAAAAGAGCGAACATGTACACACTCATTCAGTTTTGATCCGGTAACAATGTCTCTGATTGGACCAGTTAATTTACCAATCGGTCTCAGTTTGTTTTCTATCATTTCATTAGTTATGATTGGCATAACATTGGACAAAACCATTTCAATAGCAGCCAGATTATATCGGCGCACCGGAATGAAATTATTTTTTACTGTTATGAATCCATCCTTTGTTACGTTATGCACGGCCTCCAACACGCAAACTCGTCCCCCCGCAATACGCGACGCATGACTTATTTTGGCACCAGTTACGATATCAGCAATACCTCTCAAATAGTCATCAATAGTGGAGTTATCGAGATGGTCTAAAACCACCCATGATCCTCTGTGATCATCCTTGGAAACCGGTCCGTTCACTCGTCAGTTCAAAACAAAACAAAACCGCCAACACGCATCTTTCGACGTAAAATAGACAGTATAATTTAGCATTGAATCAATCAAAAAGCTAATCAACTCCGCACATATATGTCGTGGAAAACCGTGAATTATATCAAAACGTCAATAGTCACTACACCTTTCACGTCACGAGAAATCAAATAAATCGATCACTTTTTAATGCACATAAACTTATTTATTTCGGGAGCAGATCTGTAACACGTCTATCCGAACAAGTACATACATACATACATACATACATACATACATACATACATACATACATACATACATACATACATACATACATACATACATACATACATACATTTTTGATTTGATTTGATTTATTCGAACAGTAAGTGGTACATTGATACAATGAAATCAGGTAAGTGTACAATTCAATTCACAAAATTCCTATTCACTTCTAGCTGGTATTATAATTCTAACTACCATTTTGTTCATGGATATTATATTTTTCAAAAAAATATTATAAATTAAATATTCTATATTAAAACAAAACAAAGTATTAATTTCTTTGAATGTATTACATCGCCTTCACAAGGTTCCTAAAGCAAATACATACATACATACATACATACATACATACATACATACATACATACATACATACATACATACATACATACATACATACATACATACGATTTGATTTTTATTCGAACAGTTGGTGTTAAACAATTACAATTATAAACAGTTCATGTACATGTACAAATGAAAATTACATTTCGTGTTAAAAATTTCCTTATTTCATAAACTAGGAAAACGCCATATATGCGTTGTGAGATGAGCTTAGAAGTATGGAAATGTAGAATTAAGAACATTTGGTCAGCTCAATATACATATACAGGCCATGGATCACTTCAAAGGTTTTCAAAGGTTTATATAAACCTTGGTTTCCAAACAATTATACCAGTGCCTTCTTGATATCCATCACAGATTTTAAACGTTTCAATTTATTGGTGACACTTGTTGCTCACATTTAATAGTTCCTTAATTGCTTTCTTAATTGCTTTTATTGAAGTGTAAAAAAGTACATTAAAAATGCGTTTTCTTCGTTATTTCACATTCGATTGTCTCACAAATCGCTTGAAATATGTATGATAGATCTTCCCACATTCAGTATAAATTTGAGATCTTTCGGAAAATTTTGGTTTTCCAAGTATTTCTCCCCGGCCTATTCTTATGGGGAATTTCCATACTTTCCAATTTTTTTCCGGAAAAACCGTCCGACCGATTTTTCTGAAAAACAATCCCAACCTATTCTGGTATAACACCAATTTGTAAAAAAAGTTTCGAGTTGATTAAAACTTTTTCCTGACCTGTATGCCGCGTACAAAATTACACAAAAAAAAAAAAAAAAAACATAAAAACCAAGCCCAAAATTTTTCGGTATATGGAATGAAAATCTTCGCTACGCTCATCTAATTATACATACAACAAATAAAAGGAAATTGATGAAATAAATAGCTGAATACTACATTTTTATACAGAATGAATTCACTGCTCTTCGTTCATTGAATAATTGCATTTACGCCATTCCACTGTCCTATAATGAGAAATAAAAACTGTACTTCAGGATATCTAGAAAATGATAACTAAACATTCATTTCGAACTTGACAAAAACTCCTATCCATAGCCCAAGTTTTTCTGAAATTGTCTATACCATTATTTAATAATGCATTTGAAAATTCAATGCTGATCCTGTATGATATTCTATTCTTGAAAATTGAGAGTATATCATTAATAACTATTTTATTATCAATTATTTTGACCATCACAGTGAATATGCACAGTGGATTTGGCTAAATTACATAGATAATTAGCGAGCTGGTAGCTAGATTTAGATTTTAATTGGTCTTTTGGATAACTACATAATATATCATTAAAACTAGCTTGTTGTGTCAATAGTCTCCTTAACAGTAATTTTACAAAATCCCATAGGGGAGTGACTGCACCACATTCAAAATAACAGTGGATGAGTGTACCCGTTTGTTCACAGTTCGGACACTTATTATTATTCCTGAGACCCCACTGTTTGAGTCTGACTGGAGATGCAACAGCATTGTGCATTATTCTCCAGCATATGTCACCATCAGGACTGTTGTTGGGGTAGGTGTAAAAACTTTGCCAGTTTACATTGTTGTCTACCCATACTGATTTTCCGGATATTTGCGTTTCTGGCATTTGTTTTATTATCACGTACTTGTATAGCAACTTCGGTTGATCAGAACTCATTATTTTCAACACTTGCTCAATCGTTATGTTTAAAACTGGCTCTTCGAGAGCTGGACAGGCCAGGTCCCACGCACTCATGACCGACCTGTAGTACGGTTGCAGTCTTCGAAGCCAATCAGTCCGAATCGGTTGCAATAGGAGGGAACAGAAATTCTCATCTGGGTTCAACTGATTAAAGTTATGTTCAGAAAAATAGAAGTGTTGGGAATGCTCAGCATCTGGGGATAGGAAGCGGGATATGAATCTTAGCCTGTATGTAATTTTTCTGCAATTAATATTAGTAAGTCCTATTCCACCAAGATTAGTGTCCGCGAAAACATGATCTTTATTTAGCCAGTGCCTTCCTTTCCAGACAAATTGTATTAATATTTTGTGCACATTTTCAATAATTTTTTTTGTTGGTTCTAGTACCATAAGTGTGTGGACTAATTTTGATCCAATCAATTGATTGCAGATAATTTTCCTTCCTCTTATTGATGTAATATGTGTCCAGTTCCACCATCTTTCTACTACATTTTTTATTTTTTCAGTCTGAATAGTCCAATTTTGTTCTTCCCAGGCTTTTGTGTTGCCTAAGAATACACCTAGGTAGTGCAATCCTTCATTGCTCCATTGAAAGCCCATCGGGTTATCATTTCTATCTTTCCAAGATCCTGTGAAAACACCTTTTGACTTACAAATATTGAGTAAAGCACCAGACGCTCTGCTATATTGATCAAAAGTGGAAGTTAGTTCTTGAAAACCTTTGTTGTCAGTTAGATAAACAGTTATGTTATCAGCATAGCCTGACACAACTAGTGAGGTAGGAGAACCCGGTATTCTTAGACCATAGACACTCATGTTTTTCCTGCACAGGGCGAGAAACGGTTCGATTGATAGTGAGAAAAGACAGACGGAAAGTGGATCCCCTTGCCTTATACCGCATAAAAAATTGAATGGGATAGTAAGTGACTACTCGCACGACGCACCTTGCATTATTGTATAATGTTTGGACATAATTAGTAAATTTATTACTGAAACCGAACTTTTGAAGTGTCTTGAAAAGATAATCGTGTTCTACTCTATCAAAGGCAGAAGCCTGATCTAGTATAACTATGGCCATTGGTATATCTTCCAAGTTGGCATATGTGATTGCATCACGCATCAGGTGTAGGTTTGAATGCATTGACCATAGAAATGTATACAGAGAGATGCATCTTAGGTAGCGAGCTAGCGACCGGAGCTCGGATCGTTCGTTTCGACCTCGGTGGCTCACGGCGGCCATATTGTATGTTATTGTCGCGCAATATAGGTGGATATACCATTTTATACTTGGTGGCCACTTATAAGTCACAACATTACGACATAAATACTTTCTTTAAACGATCATTGTGTACAATTCATTGCCTACATCCTATTCCTCATCATTTGTAGTTTCAGTATTTTGATATTATCAGCGGACCCTATGGTATATAAAATAGAATCTTAGCCTGAGTGCTAGACTGGGTTTTTTGAGCCATCAATTGTCTACTGTAGACACACTTCATTTAGAACGTAATTTTAAAAATTGGAAAAACCACGAAATATAATTTAACAATGAAGGGCAGCGAATTCTCGGAATATCGAGATGTTCTCTGTGGTCTGGACACTGGACAACTCCTGCACTACATCTATAGGAACACCGGTAGTGTAAAGGGTGGATCTATAGAGAATAATTGTAATTCAAGAATTGTGATACGAGTTCAGGGAAGACAAGAATTATGGCCAGCAGGAAACACAATGCAGCGAAAGGTAATTAATAATACAATATTTTTATCATATAACTTACAAGTCAATTCACCATACAAATTCTGCAGGCCTAGGCCTAGGCATAAGTAATGGAGATAAGTTTGATCAGATTTATTTGCATTATTAGCTCCCAACTAGTTTTTAATGAACATAATTAACACTATACATAAAACAATATATATTAATTTATGAACAGAACATTAAAAATAATATCTACCATGTAGGTCTAGGTATATAATATAGACACGTAGGACATTTGTCTTGTTTATACCTAAAATTAGACATAAATGGCACATAATAATAACAATTAATAATAAGGCCAGTAAAAGTTGCAGTTAGTTGTCATGGTGACAGTCAATTATAGCTGCGCTATATAGTGCTCTACTACAATGCGGCAGCTGTAGGCATCAAGAGTATCGAATACAATTTCCAACAATTCATAATACATTAGTTTAATGTCTAGTGTACATAGGCTATATATGACTTCTTCAATTAATAAACAGAAACATACAGAAAGATAAAATAATAATTTGCAATGAATGTAGGCGTAGTCTATACACGCTATTCAAATTGTATAATTATTTTGTTACAGAAATGCTCTTAAAAACCAGAGAGGTTTTTGAAGAAGTAGTCAGCGAGGATCTAAACTGTACGTTTAGCTTTACGTAGAGCACGGGTGATCTTGTATCGGAAGATTTTGAATCTTGGGCATTGCTCATTCGAAAGTTTTTTCGCATAAAAAAACTGGACGAATTCTGGGCAAAATTTCATGCGTTTCGCATAGATCGTGAGATGATTCCTGAAATTGAGCACATTGTGAGGACTTGTAAGTGCCATTCTGAACAATATATCGATAAATAATAAGTGAGTAGGCCTATATATGATTGATAAGTGACAACCAAAAACAAAATTATGTTGACATGGCTCTTCCATACAAAACCAGATTGTAGAGGGATGAACTGGATGTAGCACGTCTAGCACTCACTCTAGCACATTTGTGTGACAGTTTCAGAACATACCTGTATATATTACAGTTTACAGTTACCGCTGTTGTTCAATTTCGATCGAACCAACTTCCGCCAATAAGCTTTCAATTCCATTCCAATATGCATCCACTTTTCGATTTCCGATTCGATCGATTACTACTTACAACAATAATATTAAATAAAGTAATAACATCTAAATTTTAAATTATATACCATTGACGCATACTGTTCGAACGGTTGGCGGCATATACAATTATAAACATTAGGCCCATGTTGTGGAAAACAACAACGTGTTTTTTGTATTCGTCGATTTCGATTAGTTTTCGATACACCGGTAAAATGATTCAGTTTCTGTTCGATTCGATTGACTTTCGATATTGTGGACTTCGAATTTGATCACGATTGTTCAATCGAAAGGCATTCCTAATTTAAGTATGCCTATGCCTATTTCTCAGTTGCACTATTCAGTAAACTTTGGCTTGATTTAAAAATGTTTATATTCATTACAGAAATCCACTTGCAGCAGTGAACACCACGACGAGAAAAAAACCAAATTTAATACGCAGTGCATTCTAAGAAAAGTAATAGAGATAATAGTCATAGTGTTCCATAAAAGTAATCTTCCTGCAGCTCCAAAGCCATCCACAGCGTCCTGTACAACATCACATCCAGCTCATCGACACTTTCTTGGGTATTTGCTACGACAGCTCAGCAAAAAATATGGGTACAAAAATTCCCAAAATTTCTACATCAATAGAAATGGCATAGGCCTAGAACAAAATAACAATGGAAGTATCGGAATGGCAGGAAGCCTATCATGGACCAAATCTCTCGATAGAGGTGGCCTAGTTTATTGCTCGTTAGAGTTTTACCAGTTCTTCGAGCGCTTTCTCCCAATCGAAGATAGATTTCTGAAGGAGAGTGATATAGTCAGTACACGACCCCTAAAAATTACTTTGCAAACAAGTGAAGAACTAGCCAAAGAATGGAGTGCTATTTGGAAAGGTGACAAAGATATTGAAGAAAAGGTGTTTCACGAAGCAGTTATTCTACACTCGATTGGCCGGCTTCGTGCATTCGTGCGTTATGTAACGGATCTACACAAAACCAAAGCACGAATCGCACGAACAGTCAAGACACTGAAGACAGCAAAGAGACAAACATCAGCTAGTAAGAAGCCACTGAGAACACAACTAGCAAGCCTGACTTGATGATTCATTGCTCTATTCTGTTTGCAATTATATCTAGGCCGTATATCGTTATCTAGCGTGTAATGTTGCCTTTCCCACTGAATGTGAGTTCTTGTTTAGCTTGACGCATAGACTTAAGCTTAGCTGTATTGTCTCCATATCTGTAATCAAAACATATAACTTAGTTTTCTGAAAATATATTATGTTACTGTACTTCAGTTTTGAGTTTTATGGTTGGTTTACTACTGGTTCAATACTAAATACTGTGTAACTTCTCTATAAAGTACGTAGGCCTACCATGTTATACAACTGGTCTACAATTTAACATGAATACCGTAAGTATATGATTCCCATAATGATAATTTAACAACTTCAATTAGCCTCAAAGATCTATATTAAATACCAGTACACCTCTTAGGTGGTTGGGCAATTCATCTAGTTTATTAGATTTGCTATTTGAAATTTATTAAGGCCTACGTCATCGTCTTACCTATACTAATATTTATAATGATGTTGCTTACTTAAATAAGGCAAAAAACTACCATAGGTAGACTTTTTTATCTGAACATGAAATCTTATCAGCTCTAGGTCTGTACCTAATATTAAGATACCTGTGTCAGTTGCACACTGTCAGTACCGATATGCCTACCCCTACCCGTTTTACTATTATAATATAAATCTTGACCTATCGTACGATTGTTTTTTTTTGTAAGATGTTAACGACAAAACTTACACACAGATATATATATACATATATAATTGACCCATCACTACATGTAAGGTGCGCATACGCAAATAATTGTCTTACTCACCTCATGAGATTAGGATTAGTGTTGCAGCCTGCAGCACCCCTATGTTTTGAAAACTCCAATTCAACTGGATCCTGATTGAACTTGTACGTAAGTATGAATGGAGCTCCTTCTTCTTCTAACATGAACATTGTCATAGCAGTGACTGATCGAGCTGATATGAAAATCCATTTAAATTAATTTTGTGTATCTTCTAATGTATAAGGCTATGGGGAAGATGACTGTAGACCACTGCATCCAACAAACAATTAATCTCACCTTTGTGCATTCACTTTATGCTCTATGAAATGAAGATTATTGAATTTAATGTAGCCCTATCTCTCATAAATCTGTTACACCAGAAGGGTAACAAAATATTATTAAATCTCAACTATTAAAATTTTACCAGTTTAAGAAGTGGTAGGGTCTAATGAGTCTTAGTGAATGACTCTCATGTCATACGATTATAGTGGAATTGGATATTTTTTGGCATTCAGGCCACTTATTAGAAGTTAGTTATCATTTCACAACTAATATTCAGGCTATATGAAAGGAAACGTGATATGCCCATCAGTAACGTATGCATAAGAGGTTGTCACCATAGGTAGGCCTCCATAAAGAGATTTCAATTACCTGTAATTTTAAGGCCTTCAATTGTTTCTCGGCTCAAAAGCATCTTACTGCGCTCCGCTTCAGTGTAGTCTCTTGGTCTGCTCATTACGTCCCTCTCCCACTCGTCGAGATACTCGATGAAGTCGCCGGTCAACCAGGCGAGTCTACTGCCATCGGGTGTTGTGAATGGTGCCAGATTTTCATTTCTTGAAAACGCTGCCTCATTCAGGTGCCGCGTGTTCAAAATGTCGAACCATTTGTTGAATATTTCAACGAAAGTTATCGTCTCTGATAAGTGGTCTGAATTTTGTTCTCTTAGAGCACTCCCCATTCTCCTTGACAACACCTGAACAGCTGATTTAACCTTCATGCGTGAGCAAGGGGTTAAATTAACATGTTCATCACTGATGTGTGACAATTTTCTTAAACCATCCGAAAGGTCCACCTTATAGGCTTCAACTACGTGTTTCCACTCGATGTGTTTATTGTTTTTCCACAATAGTCGAGACTTTGAGTGAGAACCACTGTTTGAAAAACAGTTCCGTGTCGTCTTCATTAGATGAGGAACGTCGCAAACAAAATAAACCTTCCGATCCATCGAATACGGATTGTCGGTACAATACACATTTTTGTTACCGGGAAACAAATTCATTTTCGAGTAGAACGAGTGATTGGCTGCTGCTCCATCGGATACGAAGGCAAGCACTCGTATGTCTTCAGCTTCCAGAATCTCGACAGCGTTCCATAATATGGTATAGAGATTTCGGGATACAAGAGTTTTCGTTGGAAAGTACGCTAATGTAGTTAGAATGGACGAAGAGATTCCACAAACCATTAATTGTAACACATGGGAGGCAAGTGGTTTCTCCGTGGATTTTATGTTGTTCACCTCATATTCAATGTCGTTTAAAAGCTCATCGACGTCGCTTAAACGTACATATCCTATCAGCTCATTGGTCGATGCCTTATACACAAGGTCTTCCTGGATCTTCATCTCATCGTACAAGAGAGAGCAGTATCGTCGATGACTTTCAGGACCAGCGTCACTGAACTCTTTCACCAATGACGTCAAAACATCTACTTGAAAACCAGGTTTAATGTGCGTATGTTCCTGAATTTCATACAGTCTCTTCTCCGATGGCAAGGTGATGACTTTACGTAATGCGCTGTATGTTGATGAAGACTTAGACTTTAAATACAGACACCACTTTAACAACAGAGGATGCCAGCGATGCCCTTTCGCGGCTTTTACTTGTTCTTGAAAAAAGAGCTTTGACATATCAATTTTATTTGAACAGGCAGTTGATTCTTCATGTGAAGATGAAACCAGAATTTTTAAAAAATCTTCATTGTCGGAATTATTCAACTGCGTGCCCCTCTGCTCGATTAACTTTCCCAACCTTTTACGTAGCCTTGCTACCTTTCTCTTCTCTAGGTTAAGAGTACGCCTTGACTGCTTGACACACTCGAGAGCTTCACTTCTAGAAAGATATTTAATATTTGTCCTACAATTTACACTTCGCTTTTGTCGATTTTTCTTTCTTTCCATGAATGCTACTCTCTTTTTGCAATTTGTACACATTTCTTGAGTACTGGTACATAACTTTTTACAACTCGTAGATTGGATGACGGCATCGGATACAACATTATGCACAGTCTTGTTCCCTCTCAAATTGACAAAATTATGTGCAGCATTAGAAAGAGCAAAACATTTGCAGGCATGCCACTGTTCTTTTAATTTCTGGAATAATACTGGTAGTGTACCGGTAATGTCACAAGGATTAATGTTTCTGTGAATGTGTGACCAAACAACATGATTAGGCCTATTATCAAGTATTTGTCCAAATACTTCAATATTTACTCTTAATAATCTGTCAATTACACAAACTACTCCTGTATTAAGAGCAACACGAATTGTCTCATTATTAAACTGCACAAGTAAATTTAGGTTAAGTATGTCAATGGCTAGCTTTTTAAAATCACTCGTCGGCTCACTTTTATTCACATTCATGCAATACTGATGATCGGTATGACGATGCTCGGTTGTAGTACCGGTAGTCAGTTTCAGTTTAACGACGTCGTTCTGTAGCTCGTCATCTTTGTTGACTGTAGGCCCATCCTGGAAAACATTGGCTGGCGCAGATGTTGACGAAACGGTTGGCCGTATGATGCTGCTGGTGGTGTCTGTCAATAACCTCTTGGCATTTTTCGGTGACTGCCGATCAGCAGGACGTTTCCTGGCTGTAGATCTCAATTTATCCTGAAAACATCAAATATCTAAGATTATACATCCCTATGATTAGACCTAGTATTGTGTGCAAGCATTGGAACTGAAAGGTACTTAAGCCTAGATTAGGACTCATGACATTTTCATGATTTACAGGCCTAGCCTAATTGATTCACGCATAGGCCTATCAATTTCTCAGTTCAAGTTCCACTGTAATCAAGCATATTGCTATATGCCTATAGACTGGTTATACAGGTCTCAATCATGAATTATTACGAATTAGCAGAAAAATGACACTGGCCATAGAGTCGACTACAACGGGAATCGAACCCCGGTCTCCTGAGTGACGGTCCAGTGAAGTAACGTCTCAGTTTCTAGAACAATACTAGGCCTATAATTTAATATTATATTGAGAGATTATAATAACTTACCACCAAAGTTTTAGGTTTATCTGCAGGAAATGGATCGGGGTGCTCTTCAGTGGGACCACTTGCATCATAAAAATGTTTTGTACAAATATACGTTTTAGTATTGATGTCTGTTAGCACTCGCAGTTTATCGTCACTGCGCTTACACAAATGTATCCACCGAGTACATTTGTCACACGTAGAACATTTCTTGATATCATGTACTTTAGTATTATCAATAAGACTTGAAATGAATGCCGAACATGGTTTAGGAAAAGGTAAAAGTTTAACAATAGGCCTACCGGCAATGTTACTGTCTTGAGTATTACCACAGGTATTACTATCGCAAACACCATAACAACAATATACACGCTGTCCCCACTTCTTGGATGCTCCTACATTCCTACCACGCACAGGAATCATTGCCTCAAGTCTAATTTAAAAGCTAATACATTTCAAGTGTAATTACAATTCAGAAAGAGTCAACAAACAGCACGCAATGACAGCTACAGACCATAGACAACCGTACATCGCTTCAGAACAAACATACAATATGGCCGACAGCCTCTGACGTCATGAGTGTGGCGGCCATGTTTTGGTACACGACTGTGTACGCATGATTAACCCATAGATGCATCTCTCTGTATACATCTCTATGCATTGACCTTCCTTCAATGCAGAAGGTTTGGTCACTGTGTACTATTGATGGTATTACCTTCGTTAATCTGTTTGTCAATGTTCTGGATATTATTTTGTAACCGGTATTGAGTAGTGATATTGGTCGCCAATTCTTTAGTACTAATTTGTCACCTGGTTTTGGAATGAGTGCAAGTACTGATAATTGCATAGATCTCGGTAGGATACCTAGGTTGAATGAAGTGTGAACTACTTGTGTGAACATAATTTGTAGAATATTCCAAAATACTGAGAAAAAATCAACTGTCAGTCCATCTGAAACTGGGGATTTCCCTTTTTTTAGTTGAGCTGAAGCATTTTTTAGTTCATCTGGGGATAATTCTGTTTCTAACATTTCACACTTAGCTCGATCTAGTTGAGGGAGATTGTCAAATAACTCTTGTACATTCAAATCATTAACACCTTTCGGTGAATTCAATTGAGAGAAATGCTGTTTGGTTTCTTTTCTGATTTGATCTTTATCAGTTATAATAGAGCCGTTTATATTTAGTGCAGTCATTTGTGAGGGAGCTATCGTAGCTTTGCCTAGGCGGTAAAAACTGGGTGACATACGGTTATTCTCCTTGAAATTGGTACTAGTTTCGCTAGCTATATTTCTTCTTGCTTCTACATGATATATTTTTCTTATTCGTGCAAGACATGCGTTTATTTCTATTCGCTCTGATTCGTCTAGAGGATTTTGTGACAAGAGATACCTAAGTCTTTTTTCAGTTTGTCTAAGCGATTCACACTTTTCTTGACTAATCTGTGTTTCATAGCGCTGTGTTGTTACTCTTATTTCAGCTTTCATTAGGTCCCATTTTTCTAAAATGTTAGTATTGTTAGTATTATCTGTATTGTTGACAAAATAGTTTATAACGTCTCCTATGTGTGTGACATAAACTTCGTCTTGTAAGAGCTTATTATTGAATTTCCAATAAGGACATTTTAGTAGGGATATGTTTGGAAAACAAAATCTAAAAGACATTGACATATGATCTGAGAAAGAAGGAATTATTTTAGGAAAAACTGCAAACGTTGAGTCTCTACTTCTTACGTACACTCTATCCAATCGGGATCTTGGTTTTGAGTTATGTGTACCGACAAACGTGTATTCACAACGACTGGGATTGTTCTCTCGCCATATGTCTATAAGATCTTCTTTGCTAATTATGGTTCGGAGTTTTTCAGCCAGTACTTGTCTTCGTTCCACGCATGACACTCTATCATTTGGTTCAAGTGTTAAATTCCAATCACCAGCTATTATCATATTTTGGTTAATTGGTATATTTATCACGTAATTATGTAACTTTTCAAGTAGTTCTAATGCAAGTGCATTATCATGAGGCATATACACGTTGATAAGGTGGAAAAGAGATCTATTTATTAGCACATGGGCAACTTGCAGATAGCCTTCTACAATAATCTCACTCGAATTGAATCTAATAATTTTAGATGCTATAATTGTTCCACTACAAGCGTTGTGTGGTGACGGTGGATTTATTGCGAAATTAAAGTCGTTCAATTTAGATGATTGGTTCAGTGTAGGTTTGTTCGAGATGTTTGTTTCTTGGAGAAAAACTATGTCTGTTTTCATTTTTCGTAAATAGTTCGATAACAGTGTTTTTTTTATCTCACTTGTTAACCCGCGAACATTTAGTGTGAGAAAGTTCATGTTTGGTTTATAAGTCTGTCTCTTTATTTATAGCATTTATAATTCTTTTAACTCGACTTTTTACATTTATGTCATTGGATTTACGTGTGTAGGACTCTAGTTGATTTGCCAGAGCTTTATAGTCGTTCGTATATTGTTTTACGATCGGAATAATTTTTTTGAAACCTTTGGATTTTTTTAGAAATTCTTTCATTTTACCGCCGTCTAGCACTATATCATTTTTAGTAACATCATTCAGCCACTCATCGATGTCTTTCATAGCTTCGTCAGGCAAAGATTGACTATTGGACATCATTGATGCGCAAGATTCATTATCAGACAGATCTTCCATATCGTAACTTACACACGATTTCTTGCGTTTAGCCTTCGGTGTCGAACTGTGCAAGTTGTCGGTCGTTGAAGTTGACCTCTCCCTCGTATCAGAGCTTCCTTTCTCTGTGGTATAATAATAATAATATAATAATATATATATATCGATTTTCGATCTCCCCATCCAACGATGTCGGGTTTGGGGGGTGAAGGTGACTCCACCGTCGTTTCTAGGGCTGCCTGGGATGTCGAAGACGGTGAGCCATTCCGTCTTCTTGCCTGTACTCTGCTTCTCCAGCTTCTTCGCAGTCTTCTTCCTCCTGTTGCCGCTCCACCAATTCCTTCCATCTTTCTCTGTTTTCCCACCATTTCTCTCTTTCTACTCTCTCCCACTCTTCATTTCTCTCTTGAACATCTCCTTCAACGCTATCAATCCACCTAGCTCTTGGACGACCCACTTTTCTTTCCCTCATATCCCTACCCTTTTCAAATTCTCTTCTCGGGATTCTATTTTCTCCCATTCTTTGCATATGTCCAAACCACCTTAATCTTTCTCGACCCAACTTCCAACTCAACTTCTCCACTCCCAGGTCCTCCCTAATCTTCTCACTCCTGATCTTGTCTAGCTTCGTCACTCCCACCACCCCTCTCAAGAACTTCATCTGGGATGCTTGGATGTCTGCTCCCTCTTTCCCCCCCATTGGCCATGTTACTGCACCGTATGTTAGGATGGGTAGATAGTAACACTTGTAAATCATTAGTTTACATCTTCTTGGAATACCCTCCTTCCATATTAATTTTCGTACACATTGATAGAAACTCTCAGCCGCTGCCCTTCTATTCTTGATCTCACTCCCCACCTTGCCATCCTTCGTTATCACACTCCCTAGATATTTAAAGTTTAAACTCTTCTTTCTCTCTTAGTACCACTCCTTGAACCTTGATATTGCACGTTGCCTTCTTTCCTCTGTCCATCGTCAGTGTTTCACTCTTCTCGCAGCTAATACGTAGTCCAAACTTCTCTGTCACCCTCTCCCACTTATCCACTCTCGATTGTACCTCTTCGTTTGAATCCCCCCAAATCATAATATCGTCCGCATAAATGAACGTCTTTGAGTCCGCTTCTTCCTCTTCACCTTCCTCCACTTCACGTAACATCTCGTCCATTACCACACCAAACAAAGTTGGTGATAGCACACTTCCTTGTTTCAATCCCTCGTTTACCTTGAACCATTCTGTCCTCCCTACGTTGCACTGCACACAACTCCAGTTTTCTTTGTAGGTACTCCTTATTTTTCTTATCAACTCCTCGCTTACGCCCTTCTTTTCCAAACATCTCCACACGACTGCTCGTGGAAGTTGATCATAAGCTTTCACCAGATCCAAGAATACCATTCTCATCACTGCACCATCTTCCCACCTATTTTCCATTATTTGTCTCAATGCAAATATCACATCTATTGTGGATCGTCCTCTTCGGAACCCATACTGTTCCTCTCTCATCTTTACCTCTACATATTGTGCGAGTCTTTTTTCCAATACTTTCTCGTATATTTTGGCTGCTTGGCTCATGACTGTTATGCCTCTGTAGTTTTGGCACCTTAATCTGTCTCCCTTTTTGAATATAGGTGTCATGACACCTTTGCCCCAGTCTTGAGGCACTCTGCCTTGTGTCCATGCCGCTAAAACGACTCTGTAGAGCCATTCTGCTCCTTCAACACCAGCTGCCTTGATCATTTCCACATTTATCTTGTCCATCCCAGTAGCTTTTCCATTTTTCATTCTCTTTATAACGTCGATTACCTCTCTTCTGCTTGGTCTCTTGTTTTCATCGTTGTCCTTCCCTCTTGTTTCTTCCGTACCTCTTTCCCTCGTTACCGCTTCTATTTCTTCGCTTCCCTCTTCTCCCTGCAACAGGTTCTCGAAGTATTCTTTCCAAATTTTCTTTAGCTCCTCGGGTTTGTTTGTCACCGTGCCGTCGTTCCTCCTCATGACCGTCTGTGTATCATTTGTTCGTCTCTTCAACTTAACCATATTATACAGCATTTTTTTATTGCCGTCAAAGTCTGTTTCTAACCGGTCTGCAAAAATCTCCATCGTTCTTTTCTTTTCTTCTTCAACCACTGACTTCACCAAGTTCTTACATGCTCTATACTCTCTTACATTCTCTTCGGAGTTGTTCTGTTCTTTCCTGTCCCACGCATCCTTCTTCTTTTTCACGACTTCTTCAACTCTCTCGTTCCACCACGGTGTTTCCTTCTCTTTCTTTTTTCCAGATGTCCTTCCACAAACTTCCTCTGCCACTGTCACCATTGTCAATTTGAAACTCCTCCATTCCACCTCTACATCTTGGATCTCCCCTCTTGGTGCTTCCTCCGATATTCTTCTGCGGAACTCAACCTTTTCCGTGTCTTGCTGTAGCTTCCACGTTTTAATGTGTTTCACACGCACGTTCCGATTTCCTTTCTCCCTCTTTTCTATCCTCAGCTTTGCTACCATCAGTCTATGGTCACTAACTACTGTTCCCGATGGTACTGCCTCCACGTCCAGCAGATATCTAAATACACTATTGGTTACACAAACATAGTCGATCACTGTTTCCAAGATCCGTCCGTCTTGCCCTCGACCAACCCGTGTGATCGTGTGGTTTTTATTTTTCGCAAACCAAGAATTTGCTACTTTTACACTCATCGTGTCACACCACTCCAACATCTTATTCCCTTCTGCGTTCCTCTTGCCCCAACCATTTGGACCCAACACACGCTCGTGTCCTTCCCTGTCCATCCCTACCATGGCATTAAAATCACCGATGATTAGCACTTCATCTCCAGTCACCAATTCTTCCAGATCCTCCCAAAACTTATCCTTTTCTTCCTTCGCTCTCATCGTTTGAGGTGCATATACTTGTGCTATCTCTATGATTTTATTCTCCACTGCTATTTTCATTTTTATGAGTCGATCATTTCTCCTCACTATTTCCAACACCCTTTCTTTGTAGGTGGCACTCACTACAAAACCTACTCCACTCTTCCCTGTCTCACCTCCTGACCAAACCAATTTATAACCACCCCGCAATGTTTTCTCCCCTTCCCCTCTCCATTTTGTTTCGCTTAAACCTAAAATATCCAGCTTCCTTTCCAACATGAGGTCAACAATTTGTTCTATGTTCTTTGTTAATGTCCCAATATTGATTGATCCAATCTTCAGTACACATTGTCGTCTCCTTCTCCTCGTTTTCCTCTTCTTTCCCTTCTCTTTCTTCTTTTCCTCGAGTTCCCTTGTTTCCTGCTCCTGTGTTATATCATAGACTAAAGATATATACCCAAGACGATTCACGCAACGTTAAAAAAAGATTCATCCCCACTCTCATCCCCACTCCTTTATCCACGTAGTACCTTCAACGCCCGCTACGAGTGCTGAAAATCGTGTCAGCGATTGTGCTGCAGTCGACGGTGATTGTACGAATTAAGTGTGTTTAACAGAAATCACATGTCTATGAGATAAGAAGTAGCTCTTTTCGTCGGGAAGGGCACAATCGCACCAATTCACGGTCCCGAGCGACCGTCTCCCGTACTCATGACACTTGGCGAACACATGTCCCGACCCAGCCAGCGTAGACTAAGCGGCAAATATCAAAAGTACATCGACGCTTTCATTTTGAGGATTGTGACAGTAATTTGCTATCAAATAAAATGAGAATGGAACTAGAGACGATCGAACTCATCCTTCTTTGTCGCTCACTTTGTCAGAGAAGTCACTCAGAAATTAGCATTCTGCTCCCGATCTGCCCACAACTTGCAGCCGTCCGCGCATTTTATCCATATTGAACAAAATGTTTTTTTGTTGTTTATGAACCATTAACTGATACAACTCATCAATATATAATTGCTTTATTTCCAATTTTTTTCTACAAAATCATTACCTTATTATAAAGGTGTTGGGAAAATTATATGATAAATATATGACTAATACACAAATGAAAAAAAAATATTACATATACACAATTTACTCCAACAACAATATAAGAAACCAATATTAACATCAATAACACAATATATATATATATATATATATATATATATATATATATATATATATATATATATATATATATATATATAAATATATATATATATATATATATATATATATATATATGTATATATATAAAGATTAATTAAAATGAACCAAATACCTCACCCCACGAAACTAGTATCATATTGAATATAAGATAATTTCATACAATGACGATGGAATGTTATGGACATTGAATGTTATTACTCTTTTTGTTAATAATTTAGATGATGAAATTAGATATTTTGCTCGCTTCGCAGATTGATTTGTGATTTTGATTAGGTTTGTATCAACTTAAATTTTTATCAGCAAGATATTCCTCTATATTATAATAGACTTTTTCTCATAAAAGACATTTTGATCTGTATTGAAAAGTTTCAAATTTTTCAATATTTTTAATATAATTCGGAAGTTTATTATATAATTTTTCATTCATATAACTAGAGTTGATTAGTGTTAATTTGAATCGATATTTTTTAGAATGGAGATTTTCTTTCTGCCTCGTATCATGTTCATGTATGTTTTTATTTAAAGTTTGACTGTGAAGAAATATCTTTGTAATTAATATTGACTGCATTATATATATATATACTATGAAAAGTTAAAATTTTATGTTTTATAAAATGAGGTTTGCAGTGGGGTTTATTGGAAGAATTTTTTTCTTGTCTCAGACCTATAATATTTCTTATTGCTCGTTTTTGTAATCTGAAAATTTTAATTCAATCAGTGGAATAACCCCAAAATTCTATACCATACCGCATGTGCGATTCAAAAGCAGCAAAGTACACAAACACAAACAAAACGCTACCAATTTAAACTATTATTGGGGATTGAGATCCAATTATATTCATCGCTCATTCTCAATAATTTCTTTGATAATAAAGAAGGCTTTGTTTTAATCGTTCTTCATTAATTGGTGACACTTGTTGCTTGGATTTAATTGATTTTCTTAATAGCTTTGAATGATGTATAAAAATATCATTATATATTTTTTCATATCAAAACGAGTGAATGGATTTCAGTGAAAGTTTGGAATCATATGTATCATTATTAAATTGAAATTCGGTGTGAATTTGAATTTTTTCGAAGGACATTTTTTGTACAAAAATTCTTCTCCGGCTTATTCCTATCGGTAATTTGGAAAATTAGTTTCTCAGAAGTGGTGCAATCGATTGCGCATAAAAATCAATGAGATTCAATCCAGATGATGACACTTGGGCATGCCAAGTTTCAATTGAATTTGAATTTTCGTTTTGACCTGTAGAGCGCGAAAAAAAAAACATTTTTTGCGAGTCTAGTTAAATTGAGTCTTCGCTTCGCTCATCCAACTATCAATCAGAAGTATAATTTTATAAACTTTTATCGTTAATAATAATTAATATATTCAAATAATAATATTGAAATAATAATATTGAAATTTGTTGTAAATAATACCATTTCGGTCAGAATATTGCTTTGCTGATTTTATTCAATTCGGTATTGTTGAAAATATGTATTTTCATAAAAAAAAATGTATAATAGTGTGTATCGTTCATGTGTTTATACATTCAGTTAGTATTTGATCATTTTTGTAGAGATTTTATTTTTCAAATTCAAGTTGGTGCCATATCTCAAAACGTGAATGTACATTTTATGAAAATATACGCTGTATATATATATGTACGTAAAATAAATATGTAAAATATATAGTAAAATATATACGTGAAATATATACGCCGTAATACGGTACGGCCCCTGGTGGTCAATATGAATTGGGCCTGAAAACAGAAGTTATCATGTTTTACTACGTCATCAATAATTAACATTTGAAAAAGAAGAGAAAACGAGAATACGAATAAGATAAGTTCCATTGAAAAAGAATGTTCATAGAACGATACAACAGACACACGTGGTATACTTACACCTTATGAATGATTTATTATTAATGTTGTGATAACTCTACAGCTGGGCCGTAATTAAACAATCAGAAATTATGCAAGAGGAATTCCAACAAAGAAACCGTCAAACTCAGCTAGTTCAGCTGTGGTTTGTGAGAAGGGGGGGGGGGGGGGGGGGGGGAGCTTTATTATTGGTCGATTTGACATCATAGACGGTCTTATGACGAGAGACCGACTTGTGACGGCTGAGCCAAATTGACGTGCTTTTACATAGAAGTGCTCTCTCCAAAAGCCGGCGCTCTACTGCCGGTGTGGCGTGATTTCTTCACGGCAGAATATTATCATGGTCTATAATAATATACCGGTAATAGTTTACTGCACAGTAAAAGTGTACCAGCAATAGTTTACGGTGCCGTGATAGTATCCCAGCAGAGCATTACGGTGCCTGGTATAGTATTATACACAGTGAAGCATATCAGTATTAATATACCAGGAGAAGTGTACGACAAGGGTGAACAAAACTACAGTACAGAAATACCAGACAGCGAGCGTTATATTTTTATAAGTGGAGTTGGAAAATACAGTATAGATATACCAGCGTGATATTATTATGGGTTCCTAGGTCAATATAAGGTGTCTGAACACAACCGTAATGATATACCAGCGTGATATTAATATAGGAACAAAACTACAGTACAGATATACCAGACGGCAAGCGTTATATTAATATACGTGAAGTTAGAAAATACAGTATAGATATACCAGCGTGATATTATTATGGATTCCTAGGTCTACAGTACAGATATACCAGACAGCGAGCGTTATATTTTTATGAGTGAAGTTAGAAAATACAGTATAGATATACCAGCGTGATATTATTATGGGTTCCTAGGTCAATATAAGGTGTCTGAACACAACCGTAATGATATACCAGCGTGATATTAATATAGGAACAAAACTACAGTACAGATATACCAGACAGCGAGCGTTATATTATTATACGTGAAGTTAGAAAATACAGTATAGATACACCAGCGTGATATTATTATAGGTTCCTAGGTCTACAGTACAGATATACCAGACAGCGAGCGTTATATTTTTATAAGTAAAGTTGGAAAATACAGTATAGATATACCAGCGTTATATTTTTATAAGTGGAGTTGGAAAATATAGTATAGATATACCAGCGTGATATTATTATGGGTTCCTAGGTCAATATAAGGTGTCTGAACACAACCGTGATGATATACCAGCGTGATATTAATATAGGAACAAAACTACAGTACAGATATACCAGACGGCAAGCGTTATATTAATATACGTGAAGTTAGAAAATACAGTATAGATATACCAGCGTGATATTATTATGGGTTCCTAGGTCTACAGTACAGATATACCAGACAGCGAGCGTTATATTTTTATGAGTGGAGTCAGAAAATACAGTATAGATATACCAGCGTGATATTATTATGGGTTCCTAGGTCAATATAAGGTGTCTGAACACAACCGTGATGATATACCAGCGTGATATTATAATAGGAACAAGACTACAGTACAGATATACCAGACAGCGTGCGTTATATTTTTATGAGTGAAATTGGAAAATGCAGTATAGATATACCAGCGTGATATTATTATGGGTTCCTAGGTCAATATAAGTGTCTGAACACAACCGTAATGATATACCAGCGTGATATCATTATAGGAACAAAACTACAGTACAGATATACCGGACAGCAAGCGTTATATTATTATACGTGAAGTTAGAAAATACAGTAAAGATATACCAGCGTGATGTCATTATGGGTTTCTAAGTCCACAGTACACATATACCAGACAGCGAGCGTTATATTTTTATGAGTGAGGTTAGAAAATACAGTATAGATATACCAGCGTGATATTATTGTGGGTTCCTAGGTCAATATGAGGTGTCTGAACACAACCGTAATGATATACCAGCGTGATATTATCATAGGAACAAGACTACAGTACAGATATACCAGACGGCAAGCGTTATATTATTATACGTGAAGTTAGGAAAATTTACAGTATAGATATACCAGCGTGATATTGTTATGGGTTCCTAGGTCTACAGTACAGATACACCAGACAGCGAGCGTTATATTTTTATAAGTGGAGTTGGAAAATACAGTATAGATATACCAGCGTGATATTATTATAGGTTTCTAGGTCAATATAAGGTGTCTGAACACAACCGTAATGATATACCAGCGTGATATTATTATAGGAACAAAACTACAGTACAGATATACCAGACGGCAAGCGTTATATAATTATACTTGGAGTTAGAAAATACAGTATAGATATACCAGCGTGATATTATCATGGGTTCCTAGGTCTACAGTACAGATATACCAGACAGCGAGCGTTATATTTTTATGAGTGCAGTTGGAAAATACAGTATAGATATAATAGCGTGATATTATCAGGGGTTCCTTGGTCAATATAAGGTGCCTGAACACAACCGTAATGATATACCAGCGTTATATTATTATAGGAACAATACCACAGTACAGATCTACCAGACAGCAAGCGTTATATTATCATGCGTAAAGTTAGAAATTACAGTATAGATATCTCAGCGTGATATTATTATGGGTTCCTACGTCAATATAGGGTGTCTGAACACAACCGTAATGATATACCAGCGTGATATTATTATAGGATTTCAACGTTATATCATTTTGGGTGAGGTCATACATGTTTCACACATCATATTCTAGGTCCATATAGGGTGTCCGACAACAACCGTAATGATATACCAGCATAATATTATTTTAAGAACCCTGCGTTATATTATTATGAGTGAGGTCATACATGTTCCACACATCATATTCCAGGTCCATATAGGGCGTCCGACAACAACCGTAATGATATACTAGCGTGATATTATTATGGGATTTCAACGTTATATCGTTATGAGTGAGGTCATACATGTTTCACACATCATATTCTAGGTCCATATAGGGTTTCCGACAACAACTGAATAATATACTAGCGTGATATTATCATAGGAACACAGCGTTATATCATTATGGTTGAGGTCATACATGTTTCACACATCATATTCTAGGTCCATATAGGGTGTCCGACAACAACCGTAATGATATACCAGCGTGATATTATTATAGGATTTCAACGTTACATCATTATGGGTGAGGTCATACATGTTTCACACATCATATTCTAGGTCCATATAGGATGTCCGACAACAAACGTAATGATATACCAGCGTGGTATTATTATAGGATTTCAACGTTACATCATTATGGGTGAGGTCATACATGTTTCACACATCATATTCTAGGTCCATATAGGATGTCCGACAACAAACGTAATGATATACCAGCGTGGTATTATTATAGAATCCCAGCGTTGAATCATTAATGGGCGAGGTCATGTTCCACACGTCATTATATCACGCTGTTATATCATTACGGTTTTTGTCGGACATCCTATATGGACCTAGAATATGATGTGTGAAACATGTATGACCTCACCCATAATGATGTAACGTTGAAATCCTATAATAATATCACGCTGGTATATCATTACGGTTGTTGTCGGAAACCCTATATGGACCTAGAATATGATGTGTGGAACATAACCTCACCCATAATGATATAACGCTAGGATCCTATAATAATATCACGCTGGTGTATCATTACGGTTGTTGTCGGACACCCTATATGGAACCAGATTATGATGTGTGGATCATGTATGACCTCACCCATAATGATGTAACGTTGAAATCCTATAATAATATCTTGCTGGTATATCATTACGGTTGTTGTCGGACACCCTATATGGACCTAGAATATGATGTGTGGAACATAACCTCACCCATAATGATATCACGCTGAGATCCTATACTAATATCACGCAGATATATCATTACGGTTGTGTTCGTACATCTATATGGACCTAGGACCCTACCCATGATGATGTGCCGCTGGGAACCTATAATATTAACACGCTGGTATATCTGTACTGTATTTCTATACCTAACATATCATATAATAATATCACGCTGGTATATCATTACGGTTGTGTTCGTACACCCATATGGACCTAGGACCCTACCTATAATGATGTGCCGCTGGGAACCTATAATAATATCACGCCGGTATATCTGTACTGTATTTCAATACCTCACGTATCCTATAATGATACCACGCTGGTATATCATTACGGTTGTGTTCGTACACCCATATGGACATGGGACCCCAGCTATAATGATGTGCCGCTGGGAACCTATAATAATATCACGCTGGTATATCTGTACTGTAATTCGATACCTCACGTATTCTATAATAATATCACGCTGGTATATCATTACGGTTGTGTTCGTACACCCTTTATGGACCTAGGACCCTACCTATAATGGTGTGCCGCTGGGAACCTATAATAATATCACGCTGGTATATCTGTACTGTAATTCAATACCTCACGTATCCTATAATAATATCACGCTGGTATATCATTACGGTTGTGTTCGTACACCCATATGGACTTGGGACCCCAGCTATAATGGTGTGCCGCTGGGAACCTATAATAATATCACGCCGGTACATCTGTACTGTGATTCAATACCTCACGTATCCGATAATAATATCACGCTGGTATATCATTACGGTTGTGTTCGTACACCCATATGGACATGTGACCCCAGCTATAATGATGTGCCGCTGGGAACCTATAATAATATCACGCTGGTATATCCGTACTGTAATTCGATACCTCACCCATCCTCCAATAATATCATGCTGGTATATCATTACGGTTGCGTTCGTACACCCTATATGGACCTAGGACCTCTACACATGATGATGTGCCGCTGGGAACCTATAATAATATCACGCTGGTATATCTGTACTGTAATTTAATACTTTACCCAACCTATAATAATATCATGCTGGTATATCATTACGGTTGTGGTCGTACACCCATATGGACTCAGGACCCTACCCATAATGATGTGCCGCTTGGAACCCATAATAATATCACGCTGGTTTATCTGTACTGTGATTCAATACCTCACGTATCCGATAATAGTATCATGCTGGTATATCATTACGGTTGTGGTCGTACACCTATATGGACCTAGGACCCTACCTATAATGGTGTGCCGCTGGGGACCTATAATAATATCACGCCGGTATATCTGTACTGTGATTCAATACCTCACGTATCCGATAATAATATCACGCTGGTATATCATTACGGTTGTGTTCGTACACCCATATGGACATGGGACCCCAGCTATAATGGTGTGCCGCTGGGAACCTATAATAATATCACGCCGGTATATCTGTACTGTGATTCAATACCTCACGTATCCGATAATAATATCACGCTGGTTGGTATATCATTACGGTTGTGTTCGTACACCCATATGGACATGGGACCCCAGCTATAATGGTGTGCCGCTGGGAACCTATAATAATATCACGCTGGTATATCTGTACTGTAATTCGATACCTCACCCATCCTTCAATAATATCATGCTGGTATATCATTACGGTTGCGTTCGTACACCCTATATGGACCTAGGACCCTACCCATAATGATGTGTCGCTGGGTACCCATAATAATATCACGCTGGTATATCATTACGGTTGTTGTCGGACACCCTATTTGGACCTAGAACATATAGTATCCCATCCGTAATAATATGACGCCGTTATATCTGTACTGTTGTTTTGTGTACCCTGGTTTGGTTACAATAACACTCTTCTCCAGCCGTTATATTATTACGGATATGTCTTAACGTGTATAATACTATTCTAGCCACCCTAATAATATGCTGGGATAGCTTTACGGCAACGTAAACTATTGCTGGTATATCTTTACTGTGCAGTAAGCTATTACCGGTATATCATTATAGCCGTAAACTATTGCTGCCGTAAAGAAATTTCTTTACACCGGTAATCGGGATATCTGTTAATTCATCAACTTGAGTACTAGCAGCGCTAGTAGCGGGAGTTGTAGTAACTTAATGGTCATAATGGAAAATTCCACTCCCACTATCAATTTATTTCATTCGCGTAGAGCCATATACATGGGACGTCTTGAGTATATATCTTTAGTCTATGGTACTAGCAGCGCTAGTAGCGGGAGTTGTAGTAACTTGATGGTCATAATGGAAAATTCCACTCCCACCATCAATTTATTTCATTCGCGTAGAGCCATATACATGGGACGTCTTGAGTATATATCTTTAGTCTATGGTTATATGTTGGAGTTCCTCACTGTTCTTGACCAAAAAACCTTCGATCTTCCCTCGTTGTCTCTCATTATTTTCATTTCTCTTGCTATTACTTGCTCTACCACCCGCCTCATCTCACCTCCCAACTTCTCCTCCTTCTCTCACCGACTCATTCTCTGCTGCGTGTGCACCATCGGTTCAATATACACTCCTCCTAGTGCATTTACTCTCTTCCTCATCTCGTAGTTCACAGCGCTACCCTTCCTTCCATGCAACCCACACACAACCATTTTAACATCCCGTCCAAGCACTTTTCGAGCTGTGGCCATCACTTCCTCTACGTCTTTCCCTATATCTTCTTTTCGCACCCCAGCCCTTGCCTCCCACGTCCCCGCACTTATCACAACTGTTCCTACTCTTCCTGCCCATTTTCTTTCCATTTCCATTTTCTTGTTCAGGGCTCCGAGTGTTATTCCTGGGAATAGTCTTGCTCGGTATCGTTCGGTCGTGCAGAATCCTTGTCCCATCCCCCCTCCACCATCTCCAATTAGAAGCACTTGTTTTCCATGCTTCTCTGACATTCCCCTCTCCCATTTACTCTTCCCACCTTCTTGCCATGTCTGTGCGTCTTTTAATGTTACTGTTACTATTTCTCCATCCTTCAGATCTCCTTTCTCGCTGTCTGTCCCTCCTTCATAATCTTCCTTCTGGCTACTCCCTTTCCTTCGTTGGACCTCCCCACCCGTTGGGGTGCCATTTACCGTTTTCTTTCCACTGTCATTCCACCTTTTCTCTTTCTCTACTTTCCCTGTAGCCCTTTCTCTCTTCGCATATCCTTCGCCTTCTTTTTTTGTCACTTCTGCCTCGTCTTCATTTGGTTCTTGATCTTCCTTATCATAAGATATCTGCTTGTTCTCCCTGGTGCTACTTGTGTGTAATATCTGGGAGGCTGCGCACACGGTGGTACAGTTCAATAGGTCGACACCTGATAACATCTTCTGTTTCTCCACCGTAGTAGCCTCTCCTTCCCCTTTTCTTCCATTTTCCTTCCTTGACACTTCCTCTTCTCTTCCCGCCACTGTTGCATTTATACCTTTTTCTATCCATGGCATTCTTCTCCTACCCAAAATCTTCTCAGCCCTCATCATCATTTTTTCACCTTCTGTATCTTTTACTTGACTCGTCCTTTGTTTCAAAACCTCACTCCCAATATTTCTTTCATCTGGCAAATCTCTATTCCCTTTGGAAACTCTCTTAACTGAATCTGAATTCATCACATACCCACCTTTCTTTTCCATATTCTCCTCTAAGGTCACCATTCTTCTATTCATTGATATTGTTTGTATGTCCACTCCCATTTCCCACATAAACCTGTCTCCTAATGCGTCATACAAGTCTTTCTGTTGATCGCTCACTCTTTTCTTTAATATTCTCACTTCATTCATCAGCTCCGTCACTAGTTCCACCATCTTTACAGACCAATTTTCCCCATTTCTTTCACTTTCTCTTTACCTCCATATCTCCATATTACCCTTACTTTCACATCCTTTACATACCCATATATTCCTCATCATCTCCGTAAATCCTTTTCTCTGCACTCCCGCACATTTAAAATGTCTCCATGTCTCACAAACCACACATTCCACCCCTGACTTCACACCTTTTTTACAATCTTCACACATGTCCTTTCCTCTCACTCGTTATTCTTCGCAATTATTATCCATTACAGATTTACAAAAGATATTAACTTTATCAAAGCCCTAACTGGACCTTGATTCACTGCACAAAGAAAAGGTCGTATGGGCCGTGAATTTCTCAATCTGTTCTAGAAGGTTGTGAAAATCAAAAATTGCTAACCACACTTTAAAATATAATTGCTAATGCCATTTTTATGAATTGTCTTGAACTTCACTCACAGCACACGCATTATAATTAATATAAATTCAACTAATTGAATAATGAAATTTTTCAAAAACTCCCTTTCAATAAAAAGTCTCCTATACACACCTTCGAATTACCCAGTAGTGAAGCGGCTAAGATCAAATTATCATAACAATCGCGCATTTAGTGATTAAAGCGTGAAATTTGGTAGAGATGTACATTTAATCATTTAAAAATTATTTGGCTATGATATCAAGCGAGATTTTGCCCCTGAGGGCTGAAATATCCAGTGGCGTTGAAAACAAGAAAATATGGGGGGAGGGGTAATTATTATCTTTTTTTTTTCACTTTTTTGTATCTTATTCAGTAACTCACTAATACGTAGACAATATTATGTGGAAATTTTCCGAAAAAATTATGTATATTTGATAAAATACGTCAAATTAAGGTCAAAAATGTGAAAAATACTTTTTTTTTTTTTTTTTTTTTATCATTAGTTTTCGAGGGAAAATGATATACATGCTCCTAAACGTTCAACTAATGACATAATGAAGCGATATTAATATATTATTTGCTTCGTGGGGTCAACCGTATGAATATAAAATCAATTTTTGGACTCAATAAAATATTTTTTTTAGTCCAATTGAAAATAGCTATCCACTTGCTTCGTGAACCCTAAAATATATTTATATTATATTTAATGATAGAACAAAAGAGGACACAAGTTATTTCGAGGTCATTCAAGGTCACCAAAGGTCATCAGATTATGTAATATAATTAGTTTTACAATATTTTGCAGCGTTTAGCAAGTTGGTTTTCATTTGATGTTAATAAAAACTCACGACCAGTTTCCAGGTCTCACCATGAGGAGATAGCTGCATACAGAGACCCACCCTGACCTACCCTAACCACCCAAAAATAATAATTGATCAAGATAACTTTTATAGTAGGCCTATCTAGTGTTCACAGCCATCAAATAAGCACAATGCTGTGCAGGTAATCCTGCAGTGTAGCAAGAGCAGCTACCACTACATCCTTTTTTGCACTTGCATGAGATTAGCTCGCAGCACGACTTGGAAGTATCTGGGATAGACGACCACGATAGAAATTCCATTCACCATTTTCATTCAACGTCCATCCCCATTCGCTAGGCGAAGGCAACTCAGGACTTGCAGTGAGCGAATTCGTATGTCACTCCCAATATCCCATTTTGAGGAACATCCCTATTTTTTTTTGAAGCTATATATTCTCCACTACCATTTATATTATTAGATGGTGGCTATCCAATTATTAGTCAGCCCATTCCCATAATCACTCCATACACAGAGCCAGTACGAGATGATGCGCAGAGAAGATTTAACAAACACCAATGCAGGACGAGATCAGTTGTGGAGAGGGCTTTCGGTTTGCTGAAGGCCCGCTTTCGCAGCATATTTATGCAATCAGTAGCAATCAAGCACACGAAAGTGGCTTCGCTCATTACCGTTTGCACCATACTACACAACATTTGTGTTACGAATAGTGATCTGCTGGGGCCAATTGTCGAGAATGACAATGAACCTCTTCCCATTAACATAGAAGAGAACGAAAACGAAGGAAATGTTATTCGGGAAGCACTCAAGAGAAGATTGACGATCCCCCAAGACTTCAACGACTTCACTAGACTTCAACCTGAGGCCTGAGTGGCACTTCTTTGCTACGTCCCATGGAAAAAGTCCATGTGATGGTGTTAGCGGAACCATAAAACGCAGCAAGGGCAAGTTTGCAAAAATCGTAGAAGGACTAGACTATGACTCAACGAGACCTCTACCTTTGGGCAGTGGGAAATGTATGGACTGTATAGTTTGCTTTTGTGACTGATGAAGAAATATAAGCAAACTGCATACATCTCAAACAATCCAGTCATTGAAAATGACTTTAATGACAGTCATTAAAGTGACATCAAAGTGACATCAAAATGACAGTCAATGACTTTATCCAGTCATTGGAAACAATACCTGGCATAAGAAGTTACCACTCACATGTCCCAACATCACGTAGTACTTAACTCGTTGAACCCTTTTCTCTATCGGAAATTTCACAAACTGTCCAAATTGCAGAGGAGCAAGAAGAGCAGGATCAAGAAGAGCAGGATCATGGTGTACAAGAGAGAATTGATGAAGTTGAATCTTTTGACGACATTGTATGTAATGAGTTTACACTCAACGACATTCGAAGTTTTGTAACCGTGGTGTACAGAAACAGCTGGAGGCTAGCGTGTGTATTGAAGAAATTACCCGTAATAGGACAAATAAATGTAAGATTACTGCATCCACAAGACCCCTCACCATCATACTTCTACCAACATAATGCAACAGATCTCCTGGTGGATTTCAGAGACATTTTATCTTTGGCAGATCCCGTCACTCCGACGGGTCGCACATACAGTATGTCATCAAACGATACTTCAAAGACTGTGTCAGGTCTGGGCCAATATTTAAACCAATAAGGTAAATTATAGTTAAACCATACGAATAACAGGTTGGGGAAGAACTTCATTCCCAGTGTTGAGTTATCGTTGGCACAATTTAAATAATGTTGATGTAGTTCAATATCTAATCGCTGTATTGCTTGATTCGACTCATCTGATTGATTCACTTTGAGAAATATTCAATTAGCTCCAATCAGAATGTTTCCACACTAGAGCCACGGATGAATCTGGTGTTAAACTATAGCTGATCTGGAGTAAATAATAGTCTTTTTCGCTTAGTGGTACACCCATAACTCCATAAAGATTAAAGTTCTTCCCTTACTCAATTTTAATTTGTTGAATTATAAGTTTAATGGTTTTTGTTTCATGTTTATGCTTTTTAGCTCTTATTATGGTATTTATTCTAGGTCCTATGTTTCTATGTTTATTTCTTAATACGTTACGATTTGATAACCTGTATTGTTTTGACTTCAATAGCATCCAAGTTTGCTAGGTTGATACTTTCAAGGGCAGCTTACATGTGAGCACAATGTGCCATCACAGTTTAAATAATTGAACATATATATTTAGTAATGCAGTATTACCTCTTCTATACATGTGGTTTGTACAGGGCTTGCTTTAATTGTAACTAGTAGTTCAACATGATACTGTCAAAAATTGGCTTATTAAATCGACCATGTATCAGAATTTTTTTCTCATAAACCTGCAAAGTGCCAATCTTGGATTTTGGTATCAATGATTATTGATCTATTGACAACATTTCCACAAATTTTCAGGTCGATAACTGATGCTGTTTTTCCATAGGGATAGATTTTAAAAAGGTAGATGTATACAATTAAAATAAATTAACTATACCTAATATGTCATATTTTATTCAAGAACTCCATAGAGCATGAAAATACCTTTTAAATGAGCTATAGATGAGCTCTGTAGCTGCCACAAGCCTAGGTATAAATATAAAGGTTAGGCAGTGCACGCGTTCACGCACCCATAAATATGGGGAAAATAAATTTAAAAAAACTTTTGTGATTAGGTCAAAATTTTGAGCAAGTCTGCCAATTTTCATAAAAATCTGAGTCTGTGAGTTACAATGAATGTGTTGATTTCACATGGAATGACCCAAGTACCTTCCAAGTATGATTTGTCCACTCCACTACTCGAAGCCAAGTTCACACGCGTTGAGATTGACGTTCAGAATAGAACGCCTCGGCGAGCTCTTTGGGCCTGATGTGTGATGCATGGACTAATATTCGTCGTCGCCAGTGTTGCCAGGCGTACCATAATTATGGGATTCGTACCTTAAAAATGACCCCTGTACCTTAGTCAATAGTGACTGTACCATAATTCCGCTCCACGCACCATAATTGATTAAAATATGTACACTAAAATCACATTTTTGATTAATCCGAAAAAATCATATCCAATCACCACTACGCATGCCGTTAAAAACATTCTGTCTTATGCGGATCTAATGTTAATTTGCCTTGTACCAACATTTTACAATACAATCCTTCCAAAAATTTGTCTCGATCAGAGAAAACTACTTTATTACTGTTTCCTAATCCTCGGACCGTGTTGAAAGCCAACATTGTCAACAAATAGGTTTCACTTCAGGATTGGCGTGTAATAAGCCGTCAGTTATACGATGATTCGTATAATATGTTTTACATTTTGTGTACCATTATTTCACTGAAAAGTCAATAATTCTCAGATAATGGTACATAATTTTACATGTTCAACCTAGCAACATTCGTCGTCACAGTATCGTAAATTATGTTGTAACGAATCCACAACCGGTAATTTATAGGACAATATGAACAGGAGCTGAAAGTCATACAGGCGAGTTCACAAAAAAATGGAATGGTCGAGGTAGTGAAAGAAATTGGAATTGATAAGTTTCTAGGTGTGGTTACGGACAACGCAAAACTGCTTACGGGTGCGTAGCTCATGGATTGCATCTCTTGATTCATTGAATTGAATTGAATGTTCTGTTTTAGGTGCTTCGACGTCGAGGTCATTTTGCACCGATTTAATACTTGTAAGCGAACACAACAGTGTCCTCAGATTGTATCATCGACAGATGGGAAGTTCGTGTCGAAAAATACATCAATCTTAATTGGTAAAATATAAACAACTACATGCATAGAGTTAAACTTAGGTCTAATATCACAATTTATAAATATTATAATCTAAAAAGTAAACAAACCCATTGTATTGGCTGGGCAACTACTAATTATTAACAACACTAAAAACTTACTACTATTATAAAAGCACTATCTATAAGCGCCTTAAAAGTGGAATGAATAATTAATAAAGATGAGATCAATTCGATCACATCTTGTCAAGTAAGTTTGAGTGCTTTAGGAAGTTGATAACCTTGTCTACTTCTCTTCTGTCATTTGATAATATCGCTGATAAGCTGTTGGTCATTTTTAGTCTTTGTCTTATACCTCTATATTTGCTACAATTCTCTTGATTCATGACCTTACCAAACTTGAATCTTTGAGGAAAGTAGTAGTTGACGGTAAAAATGTGAAGAAGGAAATCCTAGGTTCCCACATCTTGAATGCAGTATATGAATGTAAGCAAAAGGAAGCCAAACTCAAAGCAACATGCTCATTAAAACTGCCGGGAGCTACTCGCTGGGGATCCAATGTGCATTCTATGAAGAGCTTGTTGAATGATAGATACATTCTTAAATCATTTTGCGTTGATGACACTGGGCCACCGGGCAATGCCCGGTGGGCCGCTGGCGGAATGAATATCAAAATGAGCCGGTCAGCCACGAATATGTTGTTACGTTCGTACTGGTGTTAAAAATGTTGAGAAAACGTGAAGTAATATGGCTGAAAAATAACGATTTTTTAAAACATTCCCTGCGGGGCACAGAATTTTGGGTCCCCTACCCATTCGTCATCAAAATATCGCGAGGAAAGCAACATCTGCATGCTCCTGTGCATCCACCGACTTTTTTTTTTCTAATAACATCGGAACTTGATACAAAATCATTGTTCCCCTATTAAGGCTAAGGATGAGAGTAGGATCGTTTGGACGGGGCACCACAAGGGCGATCTTACCACCCCATTTTATTATTATTTTAAATTGAAGCAATGCACTTTGACACCAGGTCTACGCTGTCTGTGACCACACATCTTCGCCGCAGATAAAAGTCTTCAGTTGTCGAAAGTCCGGAACACAATATTAACTATTTTTGCGATATATCCGGACACTACCAACATTGGTATTAGGAATAATCCAACCACACGAATGTTGATATTTTTCACTTTGAACTAAGTCTCTTTTGCAATGTTCACTTCTTCCAATGACAGCAGGTGCAAAGTTCATCATTATACAAAGGATTTAAAAAAAAAGGAGTGACAGCACTCGATATAACTAGGCCTATCACTCTACTAATTAAAGGTCGTGGCCAATTAGTACTTCATCCAAGCATTCACTTCGAGGACTGTGGGAAACCACGAAAAACCACGTCAGGACGGATCAAGTGTTTGTTGGTCTTGAAATATACATTTTTCTTCCAACTTATATTCTTCTCGTCTGTTCTTGTTTTCTTCGTTTCTTGAGACATTGACATTGATCCACCGACTGGTGAGATTTGACCTTGGGAGTCCCGGTATTCGTAAGCTCCCGCTCGGCCATGCTAGGCTGTTAACTCGCACATCAGTTTGTCGATTTTCACTTTTTCATCCATAGGTGGACATCAAAGAGGGTAGTGCGAGTGCTGCAGTGCTATAATAAAATTGGTTATTAGAATATGATGGCTTCTTCATTGTTGAATGACAGTTTTCATTGAACACCAATCGTAGCTGAAAAGCAGTTGGCATCGGTATTTAATTACCATGGGTGGTCCCCAATACACGCAAAAATATAGACAAGTTTGGGAATCTGACGATGCCCCTTTTTTTTCAATAATAATAATATATTTATTCAAGGAACAGTTTTACATGTTATAGAATGCGTCACTTAGATATAATAAAAAAAAGACTCACTGATATTAATAAAACTCATTCATTTGAATATATTAAAACATATATAGATCTGTTCATTCATCATTGGCTATATGGTCCTTTGAAGCTGCTCATATTCGTCTATAGAATAAAATGGTTTGTCAATCAAGTAGTTCTTCAGCGTAGATTTGAAGGCGGCGACGTGCAGCGTTGTGTTTATATGAAGTGGCAGTCTGTTGAAATATCTGGCTCCGGCGGCGGATGGGCTATTATTGTAGATGGATAAATGATGAGTTAGCGAGTGGATGTTGTTCCTATGTCTGGTAAGATGATTGTGGACTTGGTTATTAGTGATCTGGGAGGTAAGATGAATTTTTGTGAGCATGATTGTGTTGTTGATGTATAGACTTGGAGCTGTCATGATCTTCAATTGTTGAAATAGCAACTTGCATGGTGCCCTGTTGTGTGCTTCCACCATTGCCCGTATTGCTCTCTTCTGGATGAGAAAAGTGGATACGCTGAAAAGTGGATACGATAAGTGTCGGGCGACGATAGTAAGGCCTACTGTAAATACTGTCGTATGGAACTAGCGGCCAAGAAAAGTGATTTGATTGAACATACTGAGTCGGCTAGACACCGGGCGGCAGAAAAACTGCACGTAGACAGTTCACAATCAGAAATTGGCTTTATGCCTGTGACATATTATGAAAACAACTCTCGCGAAGCAGAGGCTACGTTAACTTTCTCCATTGCCGCCCACTGCTCAATTATCACTTGCTATCACTCGAGTGGAGTATGTAAAAAAATGTGATTCAAAACGCGCCGAATTCATGAAAATGCGACGTTCTAAATGCACAGCTCATTACCGAAGTTTTGGCCCCGCACTTCGAACAGAGTCTAGTTGCAGATTTAGGGACTGGACAGTATAGTCTTATTATCGATGAATCTACGGATATTGCGGTCCACAATCAACTTGGCATCATTATTCGTTATTTCAGGAGTACAACAAACCGGATCGTGTCCACGTATCTCGGTATTGCGCGCTTCACTGGCGCTACCGCTGAAGACATAGTTAAACCGATAGTAAAGCTTCTGCAAATTCTCAATATGAACATAAGGTACGATTGGAATTGGCACCGACAATGCATCGGTCATGACTGGAGTCAACAATGGAGTTCACGTGCAGTTGAAAACCAAGCATGGTCTTCCCAACTTGATCCTCATGCAGCGTGTATGCCAATCACAGCAGCTCGCCGTTTCTCACGCGTCAGAGGGTAATTTGCCTCGAAACATGCACTTATGAATTATAATTGGTTTTCTCATTCAACTTGACGGCAAGAAGCTTATAACAAAACAATCAATGTGGGTGGAGAGCCGCTAAAAATACCTAAGATGTGTGCAACACGATGGTTGCCAATCGAGCCAGCAGTCAAGGAAATCATTGACCAATGGGAGAAATTGAAGCTGCATTTCGAACTTTCCAAAACTGGCTGCTATAGCGCTGATATCAAAATCAAAAAGCTGATATCAAAATATCACAAATATATCAAAAAGCTGATTCAAAATGTACAGCGACAAGGCAAATAAACTGTACCTACAATACCTCTACCCTATTTTGCAAGAAGTGCAGAGAATGGTAAAAGCATTTGACGGTGAAAATGTGGACCCATCTCAGTTGCTTCGAGACTTAATGAGCCTCCACAGGTCTATATGCAATCGAGTACTTAATCCTACTGCACGCATACACATTCTAACCTCACCAGTCGACAGTTATTTGGACCCAAATCCGTACCTTGGCTACGAGAACGAGACTAGCATGAAAAAATCAACTCTTGAAGATGCTGATGCATCTGCTCTTCGAAAAAAGTGCATTAATTTCACTGTGGCGTTTGCCAAGCAATTACAGCAAAGGCTTTCCGACAATGTCGTTGTTTTAAAGCAAATGGCAATGTTGTCAGTGACAGAAACATTACAAATAATCGAGGGGAGCATTTCAGATTCAGCTGAACATCTCGGTTGTGAGGGTCTCATCGATAAGCTCATTACACAATGGAAGAACATACCAAACGTTAAATGGGAAGATACGGCGTCAACATTCGAGTTTTGGGTAGAAGTAAACAAGTTGTTAGGATTTACCTAACTGTTTAAAGAAGGCAGTTCTTATAACTATAATATTATATAGATGGCCATGACAGGCAGTCATGGCAACATTGTATTGTTGGATTGTGTTGATAAGAGAAGGGTCAGAGAGAGTTTTGTTGGATAAACATTGTGATTTACTTCTTACAAATACAGATATAATTATGTTCTACAACGTTTTATTCTATATTAATTGTCCTTGTTACCCCTAATGTTAGGATTTACCTAACTGTTTAAAGAAGGCAGTTCTTATAACTATAATATTATATAGATGGCCATGACAGGCAGTCATGGCAACATTGTATTGTTGGATTGTGTTGATAAGAGAAGGGTCAGAGAGAGTTTTGTTGGATAAACATTGTGATTTACTTCTTACAAATACAGATATAATTATGTTCTACAACGTTTTATTCTATATTAATTGTCCTTGTTACCCCTAAACGTAGCAAGTGGGGGCTCGTCCTTTTAATTCGCATACCGTAAGTGATATTGCCGTGAAGTTGTTTATCGTACGTATGCAGTTTCGTGTTTACATGTGGTTATTTTCTAAAGTACAGACAATATTATGAATAAATATAGTGTGGAAAGTGATAATGCAGCCAGGGAGTTCGATGAAGAGACCATACCGTTAGACTTATTACGTATGATGGGAAGGTGCCAAGAGATAGACAATACAGGTTTTATAACTGCATTGAGGGTGACATGTGAATCATTGTCTGAGGTGCGATTTGAGCCACCAAGTTTTTCACCACCACCACTTCCTGCTCGCTCACCGCCGTCAATCCCTGCTCGTTCACGACCAGAGGTCCTCCTGGGTGGTCAAGGAACACAGTGTAGTGTAGTTCAAGCACTGAAACTGGAACTACCGACATTTAGTGGTTCGTCAGACCGACTCTCTCCGATGAAATTCCTGGAGGAGATAGAACGCTACGCGGGCGCTGCGAGGAAAAACCACCAGTGGCTTCTCAGTGAGGTACTACCATTAAATTTAGTGGGTGACGCGGGAAGGTGGTGGCAGTGCCGTGGAGGCTACTCCATGTGGGAAGTTTTTCAGAGAGATTTTGAAAAAACATTTGGAGAACCAGATAGAATACGCCGTCTGTGCCGGGAGTTGGACTCGAGGACCCAGCACGTTGACGAGGAGTTCGGGTCCTTCGTAAGGGTCATAGCTGCGTACTATGACCGAATAGGGAAATTAGTCCCGGAAGAAGAGAAGGTACAGAGGGTACTTGCACAAGCCAACCCCTTCACACGCCACCTGCTGCTAGGCCGGACTTTCAGGTCACTTCGTGATCTAGAGGATAGTGGGCCCGAGATCAGAGAATTAAATTGGAGGAACAACAGCTATGTTCCACCTCCTCTTCCTACATATACCATGGAAAGTGATCTAGCCTACTGGCCTGCGTATAACACACCTCCTCCCTTGAATCAGTACACCAGTCCACCTACTACAAACCACAAGATTTCGGGTCATGTTCCTGATTCAGCTGGCACAATAAATCCCAACGATGTCTGTAACCGATGCAAAGGATCCGGACATTGGTCACGTCAATGCCCAACTCCAAAAGCATCTCCGCCATCATCGTCTCCAGCAGTGTCGGGAAACGGGCGACGGTGAGCCCTAATCCTGCGGGGTCTCACGTTCGATCCGTTTGGCAGGACAAATTACCATTATCTAAGTTCCCCTTCATTCTTATCACGGTTGGGAATCGACAACTAAGGGCACTTTTGGACACTGGATCATGCATCAGTTTAATGGGAGAATCAGGAATGCATGCAGCGGCAGCAGTGGGAGTTAAGCCTTGCAACATCAACAGAATTCTTCGCATGGCTTCCGGTGAAGAAGTGATAGCTTCAGCCCAGTTACGTGTTCCCATTTCTTGGTCAGGAGGTCAAAGGCGACACCGATTCTTATACTTACCAAACTTGTCGGAGACCGTTATTCTTGGGCGTGATTTTTTGGAGGTAACAGGAATCTCCATCCACACCAAAGAAGGTGGTTGGTCTGTAGGTTCCTCCAGCCAGCAAGTAATACCGTTTGTGACTGCAAGACGTCAGGTTAACGACAGAGACTTCACCCACAACAGGGATATTCAGAGTCTAAACCTTGATACCTTGTTTTCTGATGCAGACACAGCCTCTCCCACCCGTTATCCAGCACCTCCCTGTACACAACCGTGTATTCTTATCACCCCAACACTTTCAGTGAAGCCCTCGCGTGACAGTCAAATTGAGGATATCGTCGAGGCTTGGCGATTTATCCTTCAAAGTTCGCGGCCGACAGCTCCAGTTGATTCCAGACCGTACACTGAGGTAAGAGAGCTACAGCTTCACGATGCAGTTGCAGATGTAGGAGCACACCTTGAATGCAACTCACCTGTCGTAACACCAAATGTGCTAAATGTTGCTTCCACTGAATCATCTTCTGCTACTCTAACTTCAATAGGTAGTCAGTGTCCAGAATTAGCACGTTCTTCTGTTGCAAAGATTTTGGATAAATTCTCAGCCATTTTCACCCCCAAACCGGGTGCTACTTCTTTAGTTCAACACCAGATTGACACTTCTGATAATGCTCCATATAGAAGTAAACTTCGCCCAGTAAATAAGAAAAAAAAGAGAATAATGGACGAAATTATTTCCTTTTGCACGTATTATCGACCTCCAAAGAATGGAGCCATTTAAAAAAGGC